>JARJHM010000110.1:0-295000 GCA_033356055.1 Carex pumila
ATAGTAAATTTATTAGCAAAATATAGTTCTTCTCTCACGCGAAGATATTGACATATATTTCGCTACCTATGAGAAAATTTAGCAATACACAAAAACAAGTCAAGTATGTGTTTGGTTAAGATCTGTGATTTAACACATTTGTCAAACATGTAGATTGTCTTTTAGAGAAATGATCCTAAAGATCATATATGAATATAATATTATATGTATTGCTCAATGAAAGAAATGATACATTAAAGGAGATAGAACAAAACATATTTCACCAAAATTCTTTTTCACATATGATATCTAAAAGAATAATGTTATTAATGTTCAGCAAATCCGTTCAAGTGAAAAATCCAGCAGATTTATTCACTAATGCACTCCCTACTATAATATTCAAAAAGCTAGTTCGTAATATTGGAGTTCGCTGATTTAAAGGTCTTGATTGATGCTGTCATGAGGGGGAGTTAATATGCACTATATTTTCCTTAACTATGGTTTTTCCCATTGGGTTTTCCTGGTAAGGCTGTAGTTGCGTATTTAGAAGAATATTGTACTCTTTTTTCTTCACTAGATTTTTATCCCATAGGGTTTTTTCTAGTAAGGTTTTAATGAGGCATATTCTTATGTAATGGACATCCAAGGGGGAGTGTTATGAATAAAATATTAATGTGGATGTCCATAACTCCCAACATTCATTCCCCACTATCCCCACTATTCCATGCACTACAATTAGAATTGATGGCCACTACTATTGGAATTTATTTCTCCATTTATTTAGATGAAATTTTTCATTTACAATTTGTAGCCTATAAATAGAGGCTTTGTAATATTGTATTGTACACACATGAGAAATGTATGAATAAAGAGATTGCCATTTTTTCATCTCTATTTTGCTTATTCTTCTTTATGCTTGTTTACATTTATTTCATAACAAAACCTACTTTTCTTTTTACTTTCTATCTCTTACTTTAAAAAGAAGGAGAAAAAAAACAAAGAGAGAGAAGAAGAAGAGAGAGAGAAAAAAAATCATAAAATAGTATGAATTTAAAGAGCAGTTGATCTCATTCCAACTGTAACATCTTGTTTGGATGGAGAGTAGAGAGGGAGGAAATGGAAAAAAAATAAAAATCTTTCATTGAATTATGTTTGGTTGATAAAATTATATCGGAAGTGAAGAATATAAGAGGTGAAAGATTTAATTTTGTATCATTATAATTAATAAACTCGATTTTCTTCTCAAATTAGAATGTAATAGATGAAAAAAAATTTTGTTACAATTTTTTTTAAAAAAATAATACAAATATTCAAGTTTATATCTCACATATATAACTCTCATATAAGTTTTTTTTTTCTCAAAAACAGAAATAAAAATTAAATTTATAATCTCATAAGTTATTCTAACACAGAGATAAAATTAAATGTGTTAATCTTACTTTATGTTCCATTCCATTCCCTTCCTCCATTCCTTCTACTCTCCATCCAAACAGGGTGTAAGTTAAACCTCTGGAAAGACCTCCCGCATCCTCTTCCCTCTACCTTTTCTTCCTCTCGGTTGCCATCGCCGACGTTGGCGCTATGCCTGGATCGGTCTCTTTCTCTCTCCCCTTTCGCGCTGTCTCTTTCTTTTTCCTTGATTTCGTCTTCCTTCTTCACTCCATGTTTCTCATTCGCAGGTAGATGAAGATGAACACAGTTCGCTCCAACAGCTACAGCAAAACCTTGACGCCGATCCAACCAACCCTTCCAGTCACTACAACCTCGTTAGTTCCTCTCACTTGTACCTTCTCAATCCACCTCTTATCACCTTCCGACCTCACTAGCCAAGTGTCCTTTGCAGGGTCTGTTTTTATGGAAGAGGGGAGAGGAGTCCGAAGGGGATGAGGCGAAGCGGCTCAAGGAGAAAGCAGCTGAGAGTTTCTTGGCGTCAGCCAAGCTTAACCCCAATTATGCAGCAGCATTTCGTTCTCTGGGGCATTTCTATGAACAGGTGGCAGGCGACAGACAGAGGGCTGCAAAGTGTTATCAGAGAGCTGTTACACTGAACCCTGATGATACTGAAGCTGGAGTAAGTGTTCAATTGTTAAATTCTTCGATTGTGATCTACATGATATTGTGTAGGTAACATATGTGACCTGGCCTAAGTAACTGAATTGTGTCAAAGTGATGCCAAAATCCAGATGTTTCTGTTCTGACCTGTAGATCTATAGCATACCAATTGCTGGATTTGACTGGGTGGAAATGCAGTGTTAGCTTCTTGCCTCCTTTTAGCTAGTTTAGTTAGATAGTAATTTCGAAATTGACCTTTTAAATTTGAATTTCTAACTTTTTCCATTGGAATTTCTACTTATACTGGTTGTAGGAGGGATTGTGTGATTTGTTGGATAAAGATGGAAAGGAAAGCTTAGAGATATCTTCGTGCAAAGAGGCTTCTGAGAAGTCCCCTAGGGCTTTTTGGGCTTTTAGAAGATTAGGCTTCTTACAGGTGCTACAATGGTTGCAGTTGATGTGTATTTATTAATAGCATCGAAGAATTGTGGGAATAAGCTGATGAAGTAATTAATTGATTTAACCTAAATATGTCAAATGTTATTAACAAAAGATATCATTTGTAGAACAAACAATAATAATGAAAGAAAGGATGTTGTCTGATAAGAATTAAGCATGAAGAAATCAGACATGTCTAATGACTATTAGTTTTCATCAGCAGAGCAAACAAGTTATGTGCCATCTCATAAATTGCAAAAAAATGTTGCAATAATTAAAAAAATTAAGCCTTTTTATATGACAAATGTTGTAAGTAGTTGACTCTTAGCAATGAAGAACCAATTGCTTCGGCATTCTGATTTTAGGTGCATCAAAGGAAGTGGTCAGAGGCTGTACCAAGCCTTCAACATGCAATCCGTGGTTACCCATCGTGTGCTGACTTGTGGGAGGTGTGTTCCTCTCTTCCATTTATTTGCACATATTGTTTTATTCTATTTCTTTTCTTGTCCTTTGAATGAAATTGTGTAATGCTGCTTCTTGTTACTACATTTTCCATTACAGGCACTGGGTCTTGCTTACCAGCAGTTGGGCATGTTTACGGCATCTGTAAAGGTATATATATGTTTTGTGGGTTTAGGCCCTTTGTATCAAAATACTTGAAGGTGGCATTTGTCGAAGGACTAAAGTAATAATTTATGAAGACAGACATAAGACAACACATGTTAGGACTGAAAGAAATATGAAGTTTTGAGAAAGATGCAGCTGTAGTTAGACCATATGCAATTTTACAGTCCAAACAGTATGTGAATGCCTAAAATCCAGCAACTGTTATCAGAAAATAGACCTGTAGGTATTTGTAGTACATATCTCACAGTAACATGATCAATTTCTTTCATTAAGGTTTGTTAAATACTAATACTTTGGCCATCTTCTATTAACAGTCTTATGGGCGGGCCATTGAGCTGGATGGATTGAGGATCTTTGCTTTCATCGGGAGTGGGAATGTCCATCTATTGCTTGGCTCTTTTAGAAAAGTATCCCTCTAAAATACTTAATTGTAGTTAGTTATAATAACTACTTTAAAGCTAATTCTTGGTGATGTGAGTTTTATTTTCTTCTTTCTTTTTAGACTTATAAAAGTCAGGAACTATAATTTACCTTATCTGAAATTGGTGTAGGGTGTTGACCAGTTTCGACTAGCTTTACAATTAGTGCCTGAAGATTTATCTGCAAAATTTGGGTTGGCTTCTGGTCTTCTTGGCTTGGCAATGGAGTGTACCCGTTCAGGTGCCTTTAAATGGGCAGCTACTCTATTGGAGGTTAGTACTTGGATTATAAGTCCTGAAAAGAGACTAATTACTTTTATTTTATCTTATTTGAAGTTTGGAATTGTAGGAAGCATCAGAAGTAGCAAAAAGTTGCACCTGTTTAGCTGGATATCTTTATTCTACTTGGAAGTTGCATGGGGACATCCAGGTAACTATCTTGAAGCTGCTCAGAATATCTAGCTGCTGCTGTTATATTGAGTTCATATTGTGTCATAAAGGTAAAATCATGCACTGGTGGTCGTTTGTGGATACCTTTGCTTTTTTCATAGCTCGTATACACTTCTGGACAGGATCATGCATCAATTGCTATATCAGTATGTAACTATACTTCTTTCTAGTGCTTACTAGCACAGGGACATGGAACAATGAGGTACTAAGTTTGCAGCTAAGAAAAAGTTAATCCTGCTTATGCCTCATGTAAAACTCCCAGTTCGCAACTAATCCTCGATTGATATGAATATGATTTTTCCTTGAGATACCCTAACCATGCAATTAAAGCTCAAGGAAGCAATGAAATAATGAATGAGTGTTTTTCCCCTTTTAATTTTCTTTTGTTTTTATTATTGCCTATTTCAGATTGCCTATGCAAAATGCTTACCATGGGGTGAAGAGCATATTGTAGAAGAAATAAATGAGGAGGAAGTTAGAAATTCAGTACTCAAATGGAGAAATGCTCGTGTTACAGCAGCATATAAAGCAAAGACATCATACCAAAGGGCTTTACACCTCTCTCCCTGGCAGTCTAACATCTACACTGATATATCTATATGTCTTGACCTCATTTGTTCTCTTGAAGACACCACTAAACCTGATCCGGCTGTTTGGTAAGTTGATTACATTTTTAGTTAAAATGTTGGTTCATTGCTGACATTTAAATTCACATAGGAATTATATTGGACCTTTTACCGTTCACCATATACTGCACATGTAGAGTTGCAGCATGTGATATGGTGCGGTCACTGCAACCAGGTACAAACTTTGTATGGTACTGAGTTGAACTGCTGAGGTACTTCAGACCAGTAATATGCTACCATGCATAAGATGTATGTCTGTTATTCTGGCTAGATCTCATAGTACACAAATAAATGGTAGAAGGTAGGAATCCCATTTGATAACCTTTGGTTGGAAGTTGCTAATATTGGGTTTTAGAAGTATGACTGTTGTTACGTATACTATGTCATGGAAAATAGGCAACTTCAAGAGAAGATGGCACTGGGTGGATTAATGCTGGAGCCGTCTAACAAGGATTATTGGGTCATATTGGGCTGCATTTCTTCAAACTATGCTTTAAAACAGCATTCTATCATTCGAGCATTGCAATTAGATGTTGCTCTGGCTGAGGCATGGGCATATCTTGGAAAGGTAAGAAATCATCTCAAGTTAAATTAGAAGCTTGTAATTTGTGGCTTGCACCTAAGGTACAGGTTTGGTTAGAAAATCGATGTTACTGAGTGTAACTCATTCATGGAACCCAAAAATCCTGCATTAAGCTAATTTCTTTGGATTTATAAGTTCTTCATTTTTTATATTAACTTATTTATATTATTTATTGCTTAGTTTTTGCTTTCAGATTTATTGGGAATTAAATGACAAAATTTTGGCAAGGCAAGCTTTGGATCGTGCAAGAAGCATAGATCCTTCTCTGGCAATGCCATGGGCTGGGATGTCAGTTGATAATCAGGCTGGGTATTATTGCTTGCTCTTTCCAAATTTGTAATATTTATCCACTGCATTAGTAGTGTTGTGTATTCTCTGATTGTTTGCATTTTTATTGCAAAAAGGGTCAGTTCAGTAGAGGATTATTTTGAAAGCTGCTTAAGGGCTGTGCAGATATTACCTGTGAGTAATCTTGTTGCTTTCTACCCGATTAAACATAAATGGTACTTTGAGTGATTTGAGTTTCTTATTTTATTTTTGGAATTCTTATATACTACTACTCATTTGATTTAGATTGCTGAGTTTCAAGTTGGTCTAGGAGCTCTTGCGGCTCGTTCTGGGCAACTGCTATCACCTCAGGTTCACTTTATAGCTTTCCTTTGTACCTAGTAAGCTAATTATGATTTTAGAATTCTTATCTTTCTGCTAAGCCCTAGACTATTAAATTATCAGAAGGTGCAGTCTATGTTGAATGTTTATGAGGGTTACCTATTGTGAAGGCAAGAGCTTTTTATAATATATTGTGAGTACAAATTATTCAATTTTTTCATGTTTGGGCTGCCCCACCTCTTTTTATAAGAGGGAATTGAAGGAAAAATTCTCTCAAACAGGATATTTTGTTTAAACTAGTTGAATAAAGTATTGAGCAATGGACCATGTAGAGGTACTAAATAATAAAAATATTATGCTTGCAGGGATAGTATAGGACTCTTTAATAGCATAGTATATTTTGATGTTTACAAGATTACATATAATATTTTACTCATAAGTGGAGGAAGATATTTTGCTCATTATGGTTGTATATCCATATTAAGGAGAAGTAAGATTAAATAACGGAAGGAATTCTCTTCACTTTGGCAGGTATTGGGAGCAATACAACAGGCTGTGCAGAGGGCGCCTACTTATGCAGAGTCACATAACATAGAGGGATTGGTTTATGAAGCACGCTCTGATTATATCTCTGCCATTGCAGCCTACAGACGTGCTAGATTTGTTTTAACAATGGGATCACATTTTGATTCAGATGCTGTCAAGTCTCATCTGGCAGATGTCTCTGTCAACCTTGCCCGGTCCCTGTGCAAGGTAAATGCTGTAAGAACAAAGGCTGTGAAGAGGTTTTAATTTGTAATTTGATTGGTGATCATAAGGGGCCATTAAAATTCAACCATTAAGAATTTAAAATTGTTTCATGGAAAGCTAAATGACTTTAACTTGACCCAAATTCGGTACACACCATATTTTACTGATGAAGTATATATCTACAAATTCGACTTTATAGGATTACTATTATGGGACACCTATCTGATATCTTAAAAATAATGCTCAAACTTAAAAATTAAAATGATGCGTTCTCCATAATTTAGATAGGGCATGCAATATATTTGGATAATTTGTAATTTGATTGGTCATCATAAAGGGCTGTTAAAATTCAACCGTTAAGAATTTAAAATTGTTTCATGGAAGGCTAAAAGACTTCAAGTTTACCCAAATTTGGTACACGCCATATTTTACTGATGAAGAATATATCTACAATTTCAACTTTATAGGTTAAATATCGGTTTTGAAGATATTAAATAGATGTACCCAAAAGTTAGATGTAGGCTACAATTGCCCTTTTTTTATACAACTGAGTGAATAAAAATGTTTACTTACAAGCCCATGTAATTGCAGGCTGGTCTTGGTGCTGATGCCGCACGAGAATGTGAAGATTTGAATAGAGAAGGTAATCTATGTTCTATTGTATAAGTCGACAATTTACAACAGTATTGAACTCAAATGCTGACATTTTTTTAGTTCAAAGTCCTTGCTATTAAACTGACTTATAAATTGTTGTATGATAACACAAAGGTCTTCTTGGCACTGACGAGTTGCAAATATATGCTGTTGCATTATGGAAAGAAGGGCAGCACAATGAGGCTCTATCTATGGCAAGAACTCTGGCTGGGAAGGTTTCTAGCATGGAGCAAGCAAGTGCATCTGCTGCAGTTGCACTTGTATGCAAGTTGGTTTACAGCATTTCAGGGAAGGATTCATCAGCGACTCTTATTCAAAGAATTCCCTCTCATCTGTTGGATAGCACTCAGATGAGATTTATCTACTCAGCATTAAATGCTCTGCAACCAGCCAAAAAATTGGAACTCAATTTCCCACAAGTGGTTCGGTCTTACGATTTCTCCTCTGAGATCCATTCAATTGTTGCTCTAGGAAAAATGGTAAAGTACATAACAACCTTGTTGTTAATGAGCTTCTTTTATGTTTAATTTGGGTTGAGTGGGATAACAGTTGTCTGGTTTTAAGTAATTCGCTTTTTATACTCTGAAATTAAAAGAAAAAAGAACTTATTGCCTTGGTCTCCAGAACCTGGTAATTTGTAATACTTTGTCCTTCTGTTTTGAACCTAAGAAGAGAAGACGTGCAACTATTGATTGGACATACAATTGGTAAATCCTCTAAGAATACAATGCAGAAGAAAATTACAATAATACATGAAGATCATGTACATGTCTGATTGGGACAAGCCTTTCATAAAAGGCATACTTCTGATTCTCAGTATTTTTTTTTTTTTTTGAAATTACCATTTTAACAGTCTGGATAAAATTGATATATTTACATGAGTAGATAACACGAGAATCATTTAACATTCTTGATGATAATTTCATATCCCACTTCAATTTTCATTGTATTAGTCTACTATGTATTTATTTGTAATTTTAATTGTTTTCCAGATAGCTCCTGAGTCAAATTATCATATGAGAATTGATAATGGGGTGAAGCACCTTCAGAGAGCTCTTCACATGTATCCTGATAACAGTTTACTAAGGTATTGTCATTCTCTCAGGACTGATATTTCTAGCCCAACTTGTTTGGGACTAAAGGCTTGGTAGTTGTTGTTGTTAGTTTCTGTGATTGGTATACATGTGAGTTTAATGAAATCTGAAAAATAAGCTTAGATTTGTGACAAGTTGTTATTCCACTTGAGAAAGAAGAAACACATATGGAGCACTTGCTGATATTGTATCACTAGCATTTTGTCATTTTTTAACCTTAATATCATTTACTTTTTCTGTCTTTTTGCTCTATCATTGCAGAAACCAAATAAGTTCACTATTACTTTCCTCTGGAGACTGGATGACTCCTAATAAAGCTGTTAAATGCACTGCCTTATTACATGGTGATTCGGCTAGGAAAGCACTGAAATTGCCAGATCAAATCAGAGGTGCTTCTACTGTGGCCTGCTATGCCAGTTCCTGTACAATTCACAAGCTTTCTTTCCCTTCATGCAAGCCGCATTATGACCGGCATGGGGATGCATACCATTTGAACAGGTATTTTTTTTTTTTATAAATTAAAATTACTTTTTGATAGTGATCAGCAGTTTTGTATTCAAAATTACCAAAATCCTGGCCATGAGCACTGAAACTTTGACCCTGCATGTTCTAAAATATATTAAGAATCTCCCTAGATGTTGTTTTAATTGGGAAACAAGATGCAAATGTATTGTTATGTGATGATTGTATGAAAAAAAGAAAATTATTTTTAGAAAGTTCCATCTGGAATAAAATAAGTACCGGAATTAGTACTCTAACCAAATTAGTACAACTCCAAAACTTAGAAAGTGGGAAGAATTTCTAATACAAGGACAATATGGTATTTTTTTTTTTTTGTAAGTAATGTTTCTTTTGGGTTGATGTAGAAGATTAAGTGTCACTGGTCATACAGGTTTTGCATATTTCAAAAGTTCAGGAGTCAACCACTGCCTGAAAATTTAGGCAATTTCCTGCGGGTTTATTTATTTTATCCATATTTTTTATTGATATGACAGTTTATGTTTATATATTCTTAATAAGATGGTTGCATCGAGAACCGTGGAACAGAGACGTGCACTACCTTCTCATCCTCAACCTATTTCAGAAAGCACGTGAAGAAAATTACCCCATACAACTATGCACAACACTGAAACGGCTATTGGCAGCCACCATATCCCATGCATGCTACCACCATTCTCCAAAAACAAAGCTCTCTCAATACCAGAAATGTATCCTTTTACTATGTGCCTCAGAGATAAGCTTACAATTAGGGGATTACACCTCTGCTGTTTCACATGCCAGTGATGCTTTACACCTTCCAGAAGTTTCCACTGACCCCTTCTTCGTGCATTTACAACTGTGTCGTCTTTACGGGCTCCAAGGAAAAACCACTGAATTGAAGACCGAGTTCAACAACTGCTTGCAGAAGGGGACTGCTAGCGAATTCGGCTGGGTTATGCTGAAGTATGTTGAATCTAGGTTCCAGTTGGAGAACACATCTGATGTGATAGAGGCTCGAATCAGAGAATGCATTGAAGGAAAGGGGAGCCGGTCGAGTGTTTGGGTGGCTTTGTTTTATTTGGCCTGTGCTCAGTGTTTTCTGTGGGAAGATGATTTTGTTAGTGCTGAGCTGGCACTGGGGCAAGCTTGTGTTGAGGTCAGTGGTGAAGGCTGCCTCTTACTCTGCCATGGTAAGTTGTAACTAATTTCTTGCAGTTATTTCTTTCTAGCACTATAAAATTCCAAGTTGATGTTTTTTTCTTTTTGGTCAGGCTCGGCGCATACGGGCCAGTACCTACCTATGAGTACCAAACAAAATCCCACTATGTTATTTGTTTTCTGCTAACCAGGAGGGAATAAAGCAACTAAACTCTTTAAATATCAAATTTCTGACAAAATCATTGAAAAAGCACAGCAGCGCCATATAGTGTTAAACCAGCTTTAATGAAAATGTCAGGCTTGGCAACTACTTGATCCATTTCATCTCTAATGTAATATGTTGAACATGGCAGGGGCACTATGCATGGAGCTAGCCAGGCGGCAAAAGGATCCCCAGTTCATATCACGTGCTACATCCAGTCTGAGAAAAGCTCAGCAGATCTCAAGCATGCCTTTACCGGTTACTTTTCTTTTGCTGGCACAAGCTGAGGCTAGCCTGGGATCAAAAGCCAAGTGGGAAAGAAACATTCGTCTCGAGTGGTCTTCTTGGCCTCCAGGTTTATATTTTTTTTAATTTTTACTTTTATGTCAGAAAGAACAAAAAGAAGCTGATAAACTAATTCTTCTTTGCATCTTTCATCTTGAGGCCTGACATCTGATTTTGGAAAGAGATTTTAAGGCTGATTACTGGCTCATAAGCAGAGGCAAACTAGCCTGCCAGAATCTCTTTAGAAAAAATATACTGGGAGAAAACAAGTTAATATTATACAAGTCAATGGTATCATAGCATTTGATAAATAATTGAAAATGGTTATTCAGACCAGCTTTCCTAATTGAGTAGCAAGATCATTTCTCAGATGAGCGTCAATAGACAGCATTGGACCAGCTGTATACTGAACAGGTTTCACTGCTGCAAGTCAATTTAATTCCTTGAACTGTCCTGATTTTTCCCCCCTCTTTTATTTATAAATTGGCAGAAATGAGACCGGCAGAGCTGTACTTTCAGATGCACCTGCTTGCTAGTCAAAGTGCAGCGAATGGCATGCCTGGCCAGAAGCAGGGAGTAGAATTTGCACTAAGCCCAGAACAGTGGCTTCTGCGTGCAATACATATGAACCCTTCTTGTACAAGGTACTGGCGTGTTCTCATAAAGCTTCTGTATGGCTGATGAAATGCAAGTCTACCAGAAATTTAACCTTTTCCATTAACCTGTGTACCTTTCAGTCTAGTATGTAGCTTTTAATGTTCTCAACTTTGTTTAGAAAATTTGGCTACTTTGTTTGTCTTTGCTTATAAATTTTGGACTTAACTATTTTTTTTGTGTGTTTTGGCAAACCATAGAGAAGTGAATTCCTTAACAAATGGTTTATTCTAAAGTGGCAAATTTCCTGCTAGTAAGCATCTCCATTGGTGCAATTGATTTGCAATTGCAAATACACGTCGCTGGTTAAATTGGAATTAACTTCAATTGTAATTTCACAATCCCTCCATCGGTGCAAGTAGTTTTAATTGCATATTATTGCCACATCAGCCATCATTTCTTTCTACTGACTCTTTCTACTGACTTTTTCTCTCTCCGCCAACATCACAGCAATAAAACAAACAAAACTTTGTTGATTTTTTTTTGTTGAAATGCTGAAAGCAGCTGCTAGCCTGCTGGACAAAATATTGAATTAAATAATAAAAGTCATTACATCTTGCTACTAGCACAAACACCTCTAAAAAACAGTACCAACAAAAAAGAAATTTACTGTTTTATTTGAAGTAAAAGCACGATTGTATCTTTGGTATTACATACTTTAATTTCTTTCGAATTGATACTACAGACTTCTTTCACACAAGTATAAATTTGTTCTCTCTTTCCAGCATCTGTAAACAGAACTTTTACATATAGTAGTAACTATCCTTCTTCAACAACCTTCTTCCCGCAGAGCCGGGCTGCCAGATCCTCTATTTCATCTTGTTCTTGTTTCTAATCCTCTTCCATTATATTCCAACCTCTGTAGTATTACTTCTATCTAACTGGGGGACCTGACAGGATCCAGTACCCGCCTGACCTTAGAACCCAATCCACTTCTATCAAGTAAATCCCATATGTTATAAATATAATCCATGAAATAAAATTGCAAACGACATTGTCATAATATCTCTCTTTAGCAAATATGCTCTCCAAGTTGCCACCTATACTATAACAAAAGTATCTTAGATTTACAATTTAACTGCTACAGAAGTAGAGTACAGTTGTACTGTTACATGACACAGCTATGACGTACCAAAATTTTAGAACCAAGTTTACAGAGCCAAGGCATTGGCACCTTACTGACCAGCTTGTAAAACAACTTAGCCTAGGCAATACCAAGACGATGGTACCATGGATGATCATGCCAGCTTGTACCATACCAAGTTGTTAGCAATAAAGAATAATTCCTCACAGGTTCATAATTATATCAAAGATGACCAGATCAACTCAGTACCAGTCAGCTTTTAGTTCTTACAGTTGTATTATACATTAAAAAAATAAGTTTTATTACTCCGCAACCAGTATTAAGTGCAGTATGAATACTCCCGTCAGTCAGCAGCACCAACTTGTTTATATCATCAATATAGCATCGACCCTACTTGGGAACATCATACCACCTCCAGGGAAGCGGAACCGTTTCCCTTCAATAAAAATAGTCATAAAGCGCAGAAATTTAAGTTAAAATAGTCACCAACATCGTACCACCTCCAGGTAATTACCTGCTTAATATGGTACAGGTACAATTCACTCGATTGCCCTCTTAACAGAAATTTAAGTTAAAATAGTCATAAAGCGCAGAACTGCTTCAAACAGACTAAATAAAAGATTAAGTTCATTCTTTACCTAAAAATGGTACTGCCCCAGACCATGCTTGACCCCCCACATACCGGCTTCCATCCTCACAGGTATGCATGCCGTACCCATGACTCTGCCCATTATACCACTCACCAGAGACAGCCTGTATAAGAATCATATTAATGTTCTCTTCTACACAGAAGATAAGTGTGGAGTTTGTAAATAACTCCTGAAATTCTTATATATTTACTAGCTTTCAGTACCTTTCTGTATAAACCAACCAGTACCAAATGTTTGTTGATTTAATAGTTCACATTGTCGTGATTTGATTTATTGTGTTTCAAGTTCTGGTATTACTTTCATGCGAAAAAGATCATATGCAATTGAATTAATGACTTCAACAAAAATATCGATTAAGAAAAGAACATGTGGGGAATATAACCCTCTTACCACACAAATTTACACCTCTATACTTTTTCAATCACTAAATTGCAAGCCGAAGTCAAACTTTAGACACAGAAAAACTAAGCTGTGCAGAATTAAAACCCAATGAATTAAAAAAAAATACTCAAGTATTATGTAAAATGAAAAAAACCAACAGCTGATCTGAGATTCATCAGGATCTTCAAGAAGACCAGGATCAGCGCCTTTGCTGTCAGAGACAATGAGCTCCTCCAGCTTCTTCAACTCAGCCTCAGACTCCTCCTCCGCCACATCCGCCCACAACTCTTCTCCTCTACCTTCGCCGGAGCCACTTCAGACGAACTGCTTTCCTTATTCGCCATCGAGTAGAAGTGTCAAACCCAGAGAAACAGCCGAACGGTGAAGGGAAGAACGGCAGTCACCATTGGCGAAAATGAGAGAAAATGGAATAACGTCGGAGGAGGAAATGGGGACGGGTAGGGGAAAAAGGGGAGAGGATCTTTCCGTTGATTGCAGCTTGGAGTATCGCAAAATGAAGAAGACCAGCAGCGCGCGATTTGTTATTTTGAGCGATTTGCAAGGGCTTTTGCAAGCTTGCAAATTCTGAAAGCTTGCATTTCTGAAATTACCTCTCCATCGGTGGTCTTGCGTATTTGAAATGCCACGTCAGCCTTTGCAAGCCTCGTTGCAAGCCGATGGAGATGCTCTAAGATTCTTTCAGCTTTACTATTATTAGGTTTGAAACCTCGTGTTGATTCGGCCTAGTTAATTTAATTATTTTGTACTGTAATTTTCTTATACATCAGATATTTAAATTTCATGATAAGCATTCTATACATTTTCCAAAAGCTTTTTTACAAAGCATTCCTATCCAAAGGAAGTTCCGGACAAGTTGATATTTAAATCATGAATAATTATAAAAATCCTCTCTCATTTATCCTCATACTGTCTCTCAATATTAACTTTTTTAATTGTCACTTATTTATCATTTATTTCGCTAATAATTTTCTTTTATCTTTGCATTAAATTATACTGTCATTTAATAATAATTTTCGCATTAATTATACTGTCTTATAATAATAATTTTTGCATTAATTATGCTATATTTTAATAACAATTTCCTTTAATAAATGTTTATCTGTTTATTGATATTTAAGAAAGTATTTATCATAATGTCTGAGAAGTATTTATTATTGTCTCTGACATGATGATATTTCGATTTAATTAAACATTACTTGTTGACAAGGTCAAGAAAATATTTATCATTGTTTCTAACAAATATTATTATTAATTTTGAGAAGTATTTATCATTATTTCTGATATAATGATATATTGATTTGATTAAATATTACTTATTGATAAGTCTAAGAACAAAATTAAAAAAAAATATTTATCATTGTTTTTTACAAGTATTTATCATTATGTCTGAAAAGTATTTATTATTATTACTAACATGATGATACATTGATTTGATTAAACATTATTTATTGACAAGTTCAAGAACAAATTATTTATTTTTGTATTGTCAATTATTTATTCATGTACATAAAATATTCATTTAATCTTTTTAAGCTATAGAAGTTTTACTGAAAGTTGCAATTATGTTTGAGAAGTATTTATCTATGTAACATAAAGTATTTATCATTATGTCTGAGAAGTATTTATTATTGATATTTTATTAGAAGTTGTAAATATGTCTGAAAAATATTTATCCATGTAATATAAAGTATTTATATATGTAACATAAAATATTTATCATTATATATGAGAAGTATTTATTATTGGGTGAGGAGATTATTTATTTAATGACTCTCAGTTGTGTGGGGATGATACAAAAAAGAAAATTTTGTGCGGGGATAATTGTCAAGTACTTATGAGGTGATTGTTTATTTAATAGTTTCCAGCTATGTGGGAACGATACAAAAAAAAATTGTGTGGGAATAACTTATGGATTGATTTATTCTTTCATAAATAGAGATCATTGTATAGGGATAAATACTTGCAAATTTAACACAAATACTTTGATGCTTCAAGTTAAACACTAATAGTTTATTAATAGCTTATTAATGATTGAGCAGTTCTCCATGATTTTTTTGACAGTTTGTGTTACGTTACGAAATTTTTACAATTAAATTCAAATGATTTAAATGCAAGAATTGATAAATCATGCTAACAAAATAGAAGTTTAAACTTTAATTAAGGTTCTCCTAAATAAGTTAAATATGAATCGAAACCGCGTTGAAATTTCGAGATTTTGAGATTTTATAAGCGGAGTGCGGATTGGTTAACCCGCACTGCGGGTAGGTGTGTCCGTACTTATGCAATTCTGTGTTGGTCTCAATTTTTCTAAGTCCTCAGTGCAGATTGATTGACCCACACTGCGGGTTGAATGCATCCATATTAGGCTCGGACTTTTTCTAAATTATGTCAAAAAATTTACTAAGTTCTCACTGCGGGTTAAGTGACCCGCACTGCGGATTGTTTCTGTGTTAAATTTCATGTTCTGAAAACTGACTAAGTGCTGAGTGCGGGTCAAGCCACTCGCAGTGTGGATTGGTTAATCCGCATTTAGAGTGTTTTTAACACTAAAACTCAAATCGAACCTTCTCTCTCTCCCACTTCATACTTTCCCCATTATTGCGTGATTTTCGACCAAAGAGAAGGAATAGAGTGCGAGAACTTTCCGTTTCTTTCATACTCCTGATTGTTGCAAAAAATCAACTCTGGAACCGAGTAAGCAGCTGAGGATCTCTCCCAGCTCTCCTATTTGGTATTTCTTTCTTTTTCTATTTCTCTCGAAAAACTCAGATTTCTCGATTTCTCATATTTTCGTTTTAAACTCGAGATTTGTGTTTGAATTGCTCGAGGACTAGTTCCTCTACACTCCTTACTTGTTATTTGTCAATCTTTTTCTCGATTTTCTCCCAATTTGTGAATTCTGATTTCTAAGATTTCGTGCCAAAACTGAAAGTTGGCATAATCATGATTTGATTTGTTTAACCCGACCAATTAGACTTGTAATCGGTAGGATTACTTCTTGATCTTGGATTTTTAGAACGTTGATATCTCCATATTATGTCTAGTTTACAGCCCTAATTCGCACTAAAACCTGTGTTTTAAAGCCTATAAATGTGGACTTTATACTTGTATTTCGATGAAATGTGGTACTGCTATGTTTTGTTTGGTATTTTGCAGGAAAAATGGCGAAAAACTGATTCTGACTACTTTTCATACGGCCCGTATGACATACCGTGCAGGCCGTACAAGATCTGCCCCACCACACAGAAGGTTCCATAGCAGAGGCATCAAGTCTCCAAGACAAAACACAGTCATACGGCCCGTATGGGGTTCCCTACGGGCCGTAGGACGCTAAATGGGAAAATCCAGCTGGAATCTGAAATCAGCTTAATTCAAGGAGGCCGAAAAGGAAACCTCTGGAGGCGATCTGGGGGCATTAAAGGAGATATTCCTCACCAAAAAAAGGGAATTCTGGATTGGAACTCAATCATTCTTTCTTGGAGCAAAAGACAAGAGGAGGAAAAGAGGAAGAGAAGGGAAAAACGCGAGTTTTGCCACGGATCTTTGGATTTTCCACTGTTTTGTCATGAACTCTTTTATCTCTTGTTATTTGTGTTATCTTGTGAACATGAGTAGCTAATTTACTTTGTTTCTAGGGGTAAGATGTAGTTTCTAGTTTGGTTTTGTTGCATGCTACTTGGATTTTGTGTTGAATGCTTTGTTATTACTTTGTTAAGTAGTATTTCGATTGCTTTATTTGTGCTTGCTTGAATCGATTAGTTATCCCTCTAGATGAATGCGCACATCTATGTGTTAGGAGCCAAGTCTATGACATTTAATCCAACTGAATAAAGTACATGAAGTAGGGTGAAACCAAGGAGTACCCGAAATGCGAAACTTTCCTTGAGGCGAAAGTCCTTGGATACTTTTAGTAAACCAACAAGTGACTTAGATAAATTAGGCCAAAATGCGAAAGTTGAGGTTTAACGCATCTAAGAGGGAAGTATTTGAGTCCGGTAATCGGGTGCTAAGCCAAAATGCGAAAGTTGAGGTTAGGTATCTAGATCTGGTCGATAGAAACCCTAAATATCAGTATCAGCACGGAAAACAGTAGCTGCAGCATTAACTCGGGGTCCCATACGGACCGTACGGGAATCTGTACGGGCTGTATGCTCTGGGGCTGAACAGAAATGAAATATGAACCCTGGAAACGCCTTCTTATTAATTGA
This sequence comes from Carex pumila, assembly GCA_033356055.1. Classification (NCBI taxonomy): domain Eukaryota; kingdom Viridiplantae; phylum Streptophyta; class Magnoliopsida; order Poales; family Cyperaceae; genus Carex; species Carex pumila. Next base: position 17,405 of record JARJHM010000110.1, read on the forward strand.
AAACAACTTTAATTCTCTTTTATTGTTTTTAAACTTGTTATAAACCAGTAGAATTGTTAGAACTAAACCAAATCAATTTCTCTTACTTCTAGAATCTCAAGTAATTTTAGGACAAGTCCAGTTATTTTCTTCCGTCCCTGTGGATCGATACCTGAGAATACTTATCGATAGGATAGTACACTTGCTATCTGATTTGACAGAGTATAACAAAGGTTTAAAAGGTATAGCTTGCTATACTGAAACTTTGTAGCATATATTCTGTGCGAACAAACGTTTAACGGTTAATTTGAGGTTTTGACCAAATTAGGGTTTAACCATTTGGTGAATTGAATTGATCCGAGAACCAAAGTAGTGAAACAGTGAATGAATGGTAACCTAAGTGAAATTGTGTAGGGTTTAAAGGACCCATAAGTAAATTATGTGAGTTTTAAAGGTTTTTAAGTAAGAAAAAAGGAACCGAAAAGAACCGATACCAAAGCATAAGAAGTGAATTAGGACTGTATGAACCACTGGTAAACTAAAGTAAACGTATAGACCACTGAACTCGAATTAAATCAAGTATACGTATAATATAGGTGTAGGCTCGGTCGAGCAAGACTTAACGAGGCAAATTCGAGACGCCTGATTCGTAACTAAGCGGTACGCTCGTCGTAACCAGGTGCGAAATTCTTGGACTTGTTTGATACTTTATTTTCAGGAATTAAACTGTGTATTCGTTTGTCATGTTGAATATCATTGATTGCATCATTGAATTATGTAAAGCATTTGTATAGCCCAATCAAATTAAACTCGAATTAATGTGACTTGAGTGATTTGCATGCTGGTATGGTTGTAGGTTGTGTCGATCATTATGATTTGATTTGATTGAAAGTCACCACGATTTGATTTGATATGTATGTGAATGGATTTACGAAGTTAAGCACTTGGATCCAACGAATTTGCCAAGTCGAGCTGTATGCTCGCTTGGATTCCCAGGATCCTAAATGGACTTAGGTGAACGGCTCTTGATATTCCCAGTACCGGTTGGGACGAGGGAGGGTGATTATGTTATGAGATGTGTGGATTGGAAATCGTGGGTGACATGTGTAACGTCTGTGGCTCTGTGGCATTCTCCTACGTGTTAATGCATTTGAACGCTCAATTGAATATTACGACTATTGAAAATGATTCCAAAGAGGATTTTCTTTATATGACTTGAACCAGACCGTAATAACTGTTAAGCCAAGCGATTACAGATGGGTGTCAGATAAAGGGTCCAGCTTGGTTGGCCGTCTGTAGGCGTCAGTAACCCTACAGATGTGGGTTTGATAAAAGGTTCAGCTCGAAAGAACGTTTGTAAATGCTACAAGCCCTAATGAATTGAGTTAAGCCAAAATATCTGTTGTGTTTGAAATTCATCTTGAAAATTCCGTAAACTGTATTTCAGGTTGATAAATTATTGTCGAGTAGTGGCATTCTGTTATTTATGATTTCTTATATATCTGTTTGCATTGTTATTGTTTGGGTTTCATTTTTTAATATGGAGTTTGATTGCAAGTCCAATAATTAATATGCGGCAAATTCGCACTGAGAATTTATTCTCACCCCCACCTTCAGATTATTTTACAGGTACATGTGCGACTGATTCCGGAGAAGCACTAGAGTAGTAGGCCTTAGTAGCTTACTAGTATATGACCCTAGATATGTTTTGTTGTATTGATTTAGGGTATGACTCGTGGTTAGTATCCGGATGAGATACTTTTGTTGTATGATATTCTGACCAGACTGTGTACTCTGATTATATACTAGAAACTTGTTTTATATTGCTTGCTGTTTTGTTTGAATTGTTCATTGTCTTGTAAGCATACGTGGCATTGTATGCTTACGGCGGGAGATTGTTACGACCCGTGGTCACAGGGTGTGACAGTTTGTGTAGGATTTTTTGCGGGATAAAGCTGCGATAATTGTTATCAAGATCCTTAAATCATACGTCTCCTTCGGACAAGTTCAAGACCCAAACAAGCAAATAATTACAAAATTTCAACTAAAATACAAATATAGATAGAGGAGGGTTCAAATGCCTTCATTTTTGGTGCCTCCACCATACCTCTATTTTTTAAAACTTTAATAACTCAAAATTTAAAACTTAAAACTTAAAATAAAATTGTTAGAGGTGATTTATATTATTTTCTCTATGTGTTTATAAAAAATTATCACACTTCATTTTTGTTTTTATGTGAATCAATAAGTTCAAAAATCAACGTCTAAAAATTATTCACATTAATACGTTTTTACGAACTTTTAATGACAACTCAAATAAAATTGAAATGTTATAATTTTTTACACATTTATAGATAAAATAATGTATATTATATCCAACGATTTTATTTTAATTTTTAAATTTTAAATTTTAAATTATTAAAATTTTAAAAATAAAAACATAAAAAATAGAGGCTTTTGAATCGTCCTCGTATAGATATATGCGTTTAAAATATTGAAATACTTATTTGCTAGAAAATTTTGTAACCGTTGACTCTTCGAAGTCGGCACAGTGAATACGACGTCAAATTTTTTTTGTCTCTTATCTGTACATCATGCCACGTTTTTTTTTTCTTGTGAAAGAAATTTTCTTGGAGGTTCGGGTCTTTCGCTATTTATTTTGAGAGGAACTGAGAGCACTGTAAGGCCTTGAAATTAAATGCTTTCGTTTTTTTTTTATTGGTAGCAGGTGGTCACACACAAATGACACAATTGCCACCTGCTTCAGTCAAACTAAACACCTGGTATTATTAAATATGTCAATATCCGAGAAATATAGCATTTTCTTGCTAGTGCCGACGGTGTTACGTGCACAGTGATGTGTTCGGAATTTTAAAATAATTTAATGAGGTTTAAAATTTATGATTCAAATATATTACAGATAAATTGAAAATAATTAATATTGTTGGCAGGCACTCGCAAGAAAATGCTATATTTCTCGTAAATTGACATGAGCATGTAATAAATTAATAATACCAGGTGTTATTTTGGCATAGATGAGATAGAAATTTTAAAATAATAATGAGGTTCTAAAATTAAGGATTCAAATATAATACAAATATTTTGAAAATAACTTATGATTTTATAATTCAAGTATTATATAAATATCAGTTTTTATACATAAAATAATTTGTAAATTTTATAATAATATGAAATACAAATTATATTGTTAGCAAATAATTAAAATAACGCCAAAAAAATAATTTACATATAATCTGGAATATTATTTGAAAACTGTTACTTAAATTATGTGCATAACAACATTAAGTTGGGGTGCCTAAACAAATATCAAACCAATGAATTGAGCAGTTTACTTTCAGGGCCCGTTCGGTAGATTACTGTTCAACGTAAGAAATTTTTTTTTGCTCAGAGTTAAGTCTTTATTTTCAAGGTGAACAATAAAATTCAGTTCAAAATTTTTGATTCCCCCACTCATTCCTATTCTCTACTAGACTGCCCAACGGGCCCTCAAGGATTATAATCCAAGATTCTTATTTCTTGGGCACAAGTTTGAATGAAGAATAATATCATCTTGTACTACCATATGATGATCTTTACGCTACTTAATTACGTTAAAGAAAGGGAAGAAATTTGAATAAAGAAGGTACAAATAAATTTCATGATTGCCTTTGGCTTAAAAGATGTGCATCAATTTGAATTACAACCCCGCTTTCTAGGCCCGGATAATTTTTTTTTAATATCTTTTGTATTAATTTATTCTACCACTGAACCAAATATTGTCTATTCAAAGTTTCAATTATCAAGGTCCTTTTAGTTAATAATTAACAACTTTCAGTTCTGTGTTGTTAAACAAAAATAAATTATTTTGGGTACCCACCAATGGTCCAATATGGATACCTTAGTTTATCAATGGGGGTCCCACATATATGCTTTAACTCATGAAAGATTTTTGGTTGAACAAAATTATAGTTCATGGCAACTATGACACTTTTCCATTATGTACACAAAAAAGGGGATATGTGAATGGTTTTTTCATTGTGACAACAATATTTTTTTCTGCATGTGCTGCACAAAATTATTTTCTATTTGTTTCAATTTGAGGATTCTAGTTTGGAACGAATTGAGTAAAAAATACAGACGTCTTATCAAATTGACACTCCAATTTCTTAAAAAATATATATATATATTTTTAACTATAGAATAAATTATTTGATTTATCAAATGACTTTCTATATTATCTAACTATAAAAAGTATTGTTGTTATGAACTGGCTTTTCCGTTAAATACCTAGGCAATTTAAATAATACAATTTATATCCTAGTCCATAATTATACAAAACAGTGAAATAAAAGTCATGATCTGATAATAAATGTTGATATGTAATTTTTGACAACATGTCTGATGTCTCCAGTTCTCCATTGAACTCCTGAGCTGAGGTCATTCACTTTTGACAAAGAGGCCTTAATTGCTGTCCTTTACCTGCTTTTCCTTTCTTAATTGCCTTAATTGTCACAAATACAACCTCACATTATTCAATTTTTAGTTAGCAAATTCCCTGTAGTGGCAAACCTTTCCATATCAACCCTTGTTAAAAAAAAAAATAGTTTTTTTGGTTTTGAGCATTATTTAATTGTTGCAAATACAACCTTACATTTTTCAATTTTTTTTATTAACAAATTCCCTTTAGTGGCAAAACTTTTGACTTCCTTGTTTAAGAAAAGAGGAAAAAGATTTATTCTTGTTTTTGAGTATTAGTTAATTGTTGCAAATACAACCTTACATATTTTCAAATTGTTTAATTAAAAATTCCCTGTAGTGGCAAACTGTTTGCCTTCCGTACCAAATTACCAATCCTTGTTTAATAAAAAAGAAAAAGAAAACTATTATATTTTGTTTGGTTTTGAGTATATATAAATCCCTCCTATTCCTTCCCTGACAAATATTCCAATCCTTACCCAATTTCTTGCCTTTCTGTTTTGCTCTCTACTTTAAAGTTTAAACAAAAGCTTTCAATCAGGCAATGCCAAATAGCAAAGTAACTAACCACCCAAATCAAAGAAATAAACAACCCTCAAATCTTTCCTTCTTTGATTTCACTAAATCAAATACCAAGTTTCCCTTTCAGTGTACCGGTAAAGTAGTTCCCTTTATTTTTCCTTTAATATTTCTCTATCACCTAACGTGACGTGTGAAAACCTCTCCTCTTATGTATATAAACACACACAGACACATTTCTGGTTAAAAATATTAGGGAAAAAAATAAAATCAAAGGAGAGAGTATGGAAGAAGAAGAGGGATTGAAAGCAAGGAGCTTTCGCCATGAAGACTACAACACAAGGAGAGCTTTTCTAAGGAGCTATCCTCTCCAGTGGGATGACGAGATAGGAGAGGAGGGACAAACTGATCATGCAAGAGAAAGCACGGTGATGATGTCGATGAAAAGAGGGAAGGCGGCAGCGTCGGTGAAGAAGAAACTGATCATGGTTTTTCACTGGGGAGAAGGGAAGTGTTTGATTCTAAGGAGAATTAAGGAGAAATTTGCTTATTACCTTGTTGTGTGCCATGGATTTTCCTCCTATGGTTTCAAATCCTCTGACAAGATGCTGGATGTCAAATAGTTATATTATTATTTTTTTTTTTGGTTGATCGGCATATATTAATATCAGGTCATGCCATTTGTTGGAATTGGAAGAAACAAAAAAAATATTAGAATGAGATTTGAAGTATTTAATTTTAGGGATACTGGATGTGCATGCTGTGCTGCTTTTATATTTATATAGGATTACAATTTTAGAAGGGGAAAATATGTAGTTTAGAGATTTGGATGGAAAAAAAGAAAGGGATAAATAGTGAAATTTTGTTCTAGGATTATGCTCTTCTTCTTTTTTTTAGCTTTAATTTCTTTTTAGCTTTTGAGTGTTCTTATGTGTGTTTGCATGTTTTTCTATTCAATATGAAATCCTCTGAAATAGATGCTTCCTGACAAGTAGAACTGTAGAAGTGAATTTTCAATTCTTCTTCTTCCTTTGTGTGTGTGTGTGTGTGTGTGTGGGTGGGTGGGTGGGTGGAGGGGGGGGCTATTTTTGAATATGGAAGAAAAAAAAAATTAACGCATCAGAGAAACTTAAAATCATGACCTTTACTTTTTTTTTTCTTTGTTTTCCCTTTTACTATTTTTTTGCTCACTTCTGTCTAGATTTTTTTATTTGGATAACCATACAAACAAATTACATACGAGATCTGCTTGGATCCGATATCATTGAACTCAATGTAGTTTCAATGAGTTCAGTAACCGTTAGATCTGTTTTAGAATTTGTGTATACGGATTTTAAAGTAGATGTGAAATTACAGGACGCAGATCTTAAAACAGATCTAACAGTTAGCAAATCTATTAAAACTATTTTGAGTCCAATGACATCAGATCCAAGTTACTTCCATTACATACAAATGAAAGAAGGAATCCATTTGATGTTCATTAATATTAATCTATTTAATTATTTTTGTCAAGATGTAAGATTCCATTTGGTTAACTTACAAAATGGTGCAAAGCAGAGTTGGCATTTGACCAGGGAAAGGTAAAACCTCAAAAATAATAATTTAATATGAGCTTAACGTCCATGATAAATTACTGTACTTTTTTTGTGTTCAAATAATTCTTGTTTTCATCTCACCTTAGTAATTAAGTTGATTGATTAAACTAAAAAAACTAAGATTTAGCAAAAGCAAAAAGAATGATGCTATTGCTGCATGTAAAGAACCAAAAAAAAAAAAAAAAAACTGAAAAATAAAGGCTGATGCTGTCTGGTGTAAGGTATTTTGCAGTTGTTGACTACTTTGTCTTATGACATGCACATTTCTAATCTAAGACATTTTATATTACCCACTCATATAAATATAATACTTTTGCAGGGTCAGGTTAACACTAACAATTTTTTATTTATTTTGTCGTACATACTTGGTAGCTTGGTTGTGGATAATGATACGGAAAGAAGTGGAATGATACTTTTCTTTTTTCCTTGGAAGTTAGTGTTAGAATTTATTATCACTAAGCCTACCTTTTCTTATTACTTTTTGCAATTTTGTTATTTTTTTTTTTAATTTCTAGTCTTTTGGCATGTCTAGGATGATACCAACACGTGTCTCATGACACGTTTTTGTCTAGTTATCCACTTGATTAAGATTCATTTTTTTTTCTTCAGAAAAATAAAGATTTAATCTCTTAAATTTTAATATTTATAAAGAATCCGATTTTGAATTATAATTTTTACAAATCAAAATCCGAATTTCGAGCTAACTTTCCATATTATTAAATGCAATATATTAATAGTTTATTTATTCTTGAATAATATTTCAATTATTACTGGCCAAAGGCTCCTCAATCATTTTTTTTTTCTAAGGAAAAGAAAGCTGATGTGCTTGTCAATTTTATAAAGACTTCGAGTCGTCGTGAGTTTCGAATTTACGTCCACGATTGAGCCGTAATTGATTCGAAGTAAAAAGTATAATAATTTGAGTATTTAATTTAATGTTCCATCAAAATCCTTAAACATAGAGTGTCGTGAATTTGAAGTTGTTATACCGTAACACAGAAGGTCTTACTCTCTAAAATTGTGATAATTTTTATTTATATGAAGTGAATGCAAATTTAACTTTTATAATAGCATGTAAAAGAATGAATGTCGAAGCAAACAGCTGGCTCTTATAAAAAATTAGAACTATATAAATATGGATTGAGAATTTGAGATCCATTAATACTACATCAACTAAATAATATTGACAACAATTTTTAATATCAAATTACAAAATTTCCCAAAATAAAGATTATAGATATATTATTAACTTTATAGATTGTTGTTTATCGGCGTCATATAATTTGACTATTTAATTTAATGTTCCATCAAAATCCTTAAATATAGAGTGTCGTGAATTTGAAGTTGTTATAAAAAAGACAAAACTAATTACATCTTCTATCATGATTATATGCATTATATAATGAGATGAGCTACGGTGAGTTGCGAAGTAAAACACGTTTCTACTTCACGTCGTATTTTCATTTTGAAAGTTCAAACGACCGATCCAAACCGTTAGATGTGATTTCCATATCGAAATGTGCTTGAAAACCAAATTTTATATTTTTTGAAATTTTTTTTACTATTTATTAAGCAATTTTGAAAACTGCTGTTTTGCTGTGAACAGTAAAAACAGTAAAAATTTATGGACCATCGGATAAGCGATATTCAAAATTGCTTAATAAATAGTATCAGATTTCAATATAAAATTTGGTCTCCAAGCACATTTCAATATGGAGATCATGTTGAGCGATTCGGATCGGTCGTTTGGATTTTCAAATCGCAAAATATGAGTGTGAAGTAAAATAGTCGCTTTACTTCACAACTCACCGTAATTCATCTCTTATATAATTATGATATGGGTCACATTTAAGTATCAGATTTAAGAAATAACTGGTAGTTATCGGATTGTTAAGATTATTAAGATAGTTTTATTAATATTGATGTGAATCCCAACTCATACATATATATTATGGTGGGTGGGGGGCACTAATATGTGAGATCCACCGATCTGCATTAATCAGTAACCATATCCTTTTTAACAACGAATTACTTAAATACAGCAAAGGAATCGTGCTATTTGGTAATTATGAAAAATTATGTGACAGTGACACCAAATTTATCAAGAAATCAATAGAACTTTCGGTCAAGTTCTGATGTCGACTTCACTTGGAAATTTTCATTGACTTATTCCTTGATAGGATCATGGCCCGTGCAACACGTTCTGTCAGGGAAAGCTATAATTAGACAATTCAAGTAGTCCACTACTCTAACAAATTGTTGAATGACATTCTTTTTTGACCCGGTAAACTCGAATCAGCATAAAATAAAATTAAAATAAAAAAAAAGGAGCTTGAGGTTCCAATGTTGGGCCTATTCTAATATTACAATTAAAAATTATAAGATAGGAATGTCCTGGATACAGATTTACAAATCAATTTGATGAAATTAATGATGATTAATGCTGAGATTTTAGGGGATAAGGCCCGGACAGCATGGCCCAATAAGCCCAAATATATATTTATATATATATATATATATATATATATATATATATATATACATATAGAGTTAGGCTGGGGTGCTATGGATAGCATAGTGACCTCTCATGCTACGGCTCAATATTCAAGTTTTCAAAATCCAAACGGTCGATCCGAACCGTTCATTGTTTAATCCATATTGAAATGTGCTTGGAGACCAAATTTTATATTTTTTGGAATTTTTTTGCTATTTATTAAGATGGTTTCAAAATCGCTGTTTTTGTTAAAATTCTGCACCACTGAAAAACAGTGGTTTCAAAAATGCTTAATAAATAGGAAAAAAATTCCAAAAAATATAAAATTTGGTCTCCAAGCACATTTCAATATGGATTAAACAATGAACGGTTCGGATTGACCGTTTGGATTTTGAAAACTTGAATATTGAGCCGTAGCACGGGAGGTCACTATGCTATCCATAGCACCCAGCCTAACTCTCTCTCTCTCTCTATATATATATATATAAATATATATTTTTAATTTAAGATCGATATAACACCATATAAATTTTTTTTTTTGTTCCTCAAGTTTTTCAAACAAACAAAGTATGTGCTATCACAGTTTTTATGCCTTTAGCTCCGATTAAGTCACAAGTTAAAAGCAACTCCCCCATATTCCTTGGAAATGCACTAGTCTACAAACTACAACTGTCAATAAAAACAAAGAGAATGAAAAAGGTGGCTAAATAACAAAAATGATACACACATAACAAGTTCAATAATAAACCCTGCCAAGTGGGACAACAATATAGAAAGTTCTATATAAATATTTGTTCTATTAATCCTCATCTCCTCAACAGGAATTTGCTGATTCACACATGGATATATTTCGCAATACTATTTGGCATACCAGAATCCGAGAAATGTATTGGTACCAGTTGACATTCAATCATAGCGAAGAAGTAAAAAGGAGTCAATTGTTCATTTTCAATAATTCATTTTTGTCAATAAAAGTAACAAGTCTTATCAGCAACCAATTTGATCACATTATTTTTTTTTTTTTGAAAAGATCGGGCAGAGGCTGCCAGATCAATTTGATCACATTAACAAACATAAATCAGCTCAGCGACTCTTCGGTTTACCAGGAATGAAATCTGCTTCTTTTATTGAGAAAAGGAGGACTCTTCTATTCTTGAATCTGAACCATTTAAAATTGATCAAACGGCTTCAATTATATCTGATTTATTTGTGCTTTGAGATTCGTGCCATGTTAAAAAAAAATTGAAGCCGTTTGATTGATGTTGAACGGTTTGGATTGAAGAATAGGAGGGCCCTCCTTTTCTCAAGAAAAGGAGCAGACTGGCTTCTGGTTTACCGAAATGCATTCCAGTATAGAGAATGCATATGCATTACAATTTGATACCAACATGTACCCAGTTGGGAAATTAACACAATTAATGTTTAGACTCATACAGGAAGATAGTAAAAAAAAAATTCAAATTATTTCGGTACCATAAAATATTAATAACATTGCTCCAACATGTATTATAACTCAAAACACACGACATTTCAACTCATAATACCACAACCACGCATACATAGACTAGAGACGACCCCACATTACTACCCACTCCTATACCTGAAGAATAACCTATACTTGAAAATCCATCAATCCAACAACATCAAATTAACCCTCAAAACACTCAAGGCACACCTATGCAACTTGAGGTGGTACAAAAAACTCCTAGACCGTGGCAGCGTCATGAGTCGGCCTTCGGATCGGCCCTGCCGGCGACCTAAAGTAATATTCACCCAATATCATCTCATCTTCAGCGCACAGATGAAATTCCTTGACAAGACCATAATTTAAGGTCTTCGCGCACACCCTGCATGCGCCCCGAGGAAGGCCGACATACACGTGAAAGCGCATGGCCCTCTGTTGTAGAAGGTCTGCTTGCTCAACCATTCGGACTCTTTCTTTGGTATCACGCTCAATAAAGACGGTCATGTTATCGTCGCTAGTTCCGGCCATCCTAGAAAGCACTTTGACGACGTCGGAGAAGGTTTGGCTGGGAAGCACTACGATGGACCTGGTCTGGAGCGTAGTTCCACTATCAAGATCAATGAAATCCACCGGAAGAACTAGATAACAAGTCGTAACCGCCATCGTTGAATTAATGAGTATAGGGAGATGAGGTTTAACGGGTTTTAAAAAATGGAAATTAGAATGTGAGAATGAAATTGAATCGGCCGAGCTGTATATATATAGAATGGAAAAAAAGTAAGGCGGTGAAAGGATTGGATTATTTGGAGCCCCTGGTTATTTTTAAACCTACTCGGTCAAAAATTAAAACAAAAAATAACGAAAGTGATCGAGGCCCATAATTAATTATAAGATTTTTTTCTTTTGAATAACGACTCTGCCTTTGTAAACTACCTTCTATTTATAATTTTAATTTAAATTTGGAAGGTGCTGTTTCATATTTTAAAGTGCTATTTATAACTTTATACTAACTTTATTTTTATCAAATAATTTCTATTTTTGCTTGAAGCACTGGTTATGCGAACTCAATGCCCTAAAGGACAAAAATAGTGCTTTTGAATAGCTTAATTCTGATCTCAGGAAATCAGAAATGTAGTTTTTTTTTTCTTTTTCTGTGGTTACACCTGTACGTCCAATATGATGAAAGTATGATTGTATGAAATCATCACATATTAGCTTAGTCTTCAAAAGTAATATATTAACTTCAAATCAACGGCACTACATAAAAGTAAATAAAAGTTATGCGAATTAACTTTAAATCAACGGCACTATATTAACTTTAAATCAATGGTACTATCGGAAACAGACTCACAGAACAGGGCCCATTCCTTGCTGGATTCAGACTTGGATCGATCTTGATCTTGATTTAGAAGGATCGAACCTAACTGATTATCTGCATGATAGAGATATCTGATGCCATAGATGTAGCAGCTGGATTACTCCTTATTTGTCTTTAATTGATACTAGCTTTTCTTCTACTAATGTGATTGTTATTAATGATACCATTTAAGATATTATCTTGTGGCTAGTTGCTATTCCTTCTAGTTAGAATTAAATTTGGATATTCAGTGCTATGTATTATTTTTATATGAACTATATGTTGTTTCGTAATTAAAAAAAGAGAATAAAATATATCTATTTTTGCCAAAAAAAAAAAAAAACTATAGACTCATATTAAAATACATCAAAATTCATCAAAATTATTTACGAAAAAAAAAAAAAAACATACTACACAAACTGTAAAACGGAGAATAAATATATCTTAATGTGCGCTACACACAAATTTTCATAGTTGTATTGATCATATATCTCAAGAACAACTTTGCATATACGATGTTCACCTTTTACATATTCTAGAAAAAAAAAAAAAATTACTAGTCTATGTTATGTCGATTTTGCGATAAACAAAATCTTTCAGAAAGATATCGTACGGATCAGTCTATTTTAAATTGATTGAGCAGTACATATTAAATTTTAACGCATTTCATAAATTTGCAGATTCTAATATGCAAAAAATGAATTTTAGTTGGTTGATATTAATATGACGATGCAGAAAAAAAAACTAGCGCAGTATCGTGAAAGTCGTCATGCTTCTCTTTCTCTAGTTGTTTCATTCTAAACATGAAAAATAATGTTGCCTTCATCTATGTTGATCATCAGAAAAAAAAAATTGGTTAGCATTTGAAAAACTAAACATAAAAAATTAGCATGAATTTTGGAAATCTTGGATCATAATAAGCACGCAGACAATTTGCACACAGCTAAGAGATAACATACAGACTAGATGTGCGCACCCCTTGAGAATGCGCAGACCTCTGCATGCCACCCCTTATTATAAAATGGGCCGATCCAACTCATACAATTTACTACTACCACTTGATTTTTTTTTTCTCCCAGATGGTTTTACACTTGGGGATCAAGATAGTTTTATCTTTTTATTTTGTTATTATCCTTTAGACATCTAATTTTGCGGACATTACTATTGTAGTTTTTTTTATTATTAGTTTGGTATGTGCGATATTTACTTTCCGACTCGTTATGTCTGATCAGATCAATAATAATATAATTTTTTTTAGAAAAATATTAAAATGAAGAAATATTTCTCTGAAACATTATAAACGCACACATACCTATTATGTGCACTGCTGAGGGGCGGCACACACATTAGTTTGCGCATCCTTAAAGTGGTGCACAAACTGGGTTACGTCAAGCTAATTAAGATCTGAGATTTCTCAAAAATCAAGTTAACATTGAATTTCTAATTTTTTTTTAATTCTAACTAAAAAAAATTCGGAGTGATCATATACCATTGAAATAATTTATCCTTATTTTACTTTTAAAATCGGAAAATGGCAAAGAAAAAGTATATTACAATTTTAATGCCATGGAAAAAAAACATACAAATACAAAGGGCAAAGGGAATCAATTTAAAAAATGGTGTACAATGTACTATGGCTTGATTAATTTTACGAAACTGGCAGATCATCCTTGAATGCCGCAAGTAAAAGAAACTCCATGGTTTCAGTCAATCTTGTTTTTTTGGAACAACTTTGTAGCTGCTAATAGAATTGCTTTGGGAAGGAGAAATAATACCCCCAGTACAACTGCAAGATGTTAAGATTATAGATGAAAAAAATCAGTTGTTTCTAATATTTTTCTCATAATAAGTGTGGTATGGTGATATCAAGTCTATACACTTTAGGATTTTTTTTTTTATGGTGAAATATCTAACTATAAATTGTTGTACTTTATATTGACCCGATATGCATGTTTTTAAAGTCTTGGCTGTGCTTAATTGTTAAATTATTTCATTGAAAATAATATATTAAGTTCCAAACTTTGAAATCTACTGTTGTCCATTAATCAGGCATTTTCCCGATCAATTCAAACCGTGCGTTTAATTGAAATCAACAGTTAATCTTTGACCTTTGTTAAATTATGTATGCATGACAACGGAAATAAATCTGCTGTTATTGGAACCTGTTATTCCGATCCCAACCGTTGGTCTTTGTTGAGAGTCGTCCATGAAAAACTTACTTTGTTGAGATTAGCCCATGGAAAAGTTTGAACGGTTGGGATCATAAAAACAAGTTCCAGTTATTCACAACGAATAACAGAAGATATATTGCCGTTTTCAATACAGTGATTACCAACTCTACAAAGGCCCCTTTCCATTATTCCTCTTCAATTAAAAAAAGAGATAAACAAGAAATACATACATACATTTATCTTTCCTTCAATACATTTTTTTTGTCAATTTCTTTTTGAATTTGGATGAGAAGTTTGATGGGGTTCCAGACCTAGGGGATACATAAGCAGGTAACCATGAACATGAGGACACTATAATCCAGCCTGTCTCGAGTTTGTTTATTTTAGAGAATAATTGATTTGATATATTTCAGAATTTTGATTAATAAAATTCTGTTTTCAATAATTATAAAAGGTCCACCTTAAATGGAAATTATCAAAATAATTCCCCAAACTTGTGACAGGTTTGTTTATTTCTCTTGTGGTTATAATAACACGCTCCAAAAAAAAAATGAATAAATAAATAAAAGGAAACAGACATACCTCCTACAACAGCCCACAAGACTAGAGCTAATCTTTTTCTAAGAAGCCATGGAAGATCTGTCTCAAGTGTGCAGTGCTGTTGATACCCAATTGCAGGTTCTCTACTTCCTGCAACGTCATTTGCTTGCAACTCAGACAACAAGAAACTTACTTCATTAACTGAGTTACCATCCTCATCTCTCAGTTCAATTTTAACTCTCGGGGGAGAGGCATCCCAATTTATTTCTATTGCTCCAAAATTAGGTTTGGCTGTCAAAGAAGACATAAATTTTCATGAATTATGATTTCAACTACTACAAATAAGCTCAATATTAGATTCATAGCCCCACATAAACACAAGCGAGACTCAAATAAAATAAGTAAGAAAAAGTACAATAAAAAAACTGTTAAGATACCAGAATCCAGTACCACAGTAGTTAATATGTAGACCAATCACTTAACAAATTATAAAATACTTTTCTTGAATTAAGGGGAGAAGGATAATACATATAATCCCTCAGTTCTCAAATAGTTAGTACCATATATACATGATTTGTGGCGGCAACTTGGAGAAAAAATTCTCATGGTACTTGGTACCAACCAAAAAACAACTCTGATAAGATAAGCCATTAGTGGGCCCCCCTCCTCCTCAAGAGATCTTGTTAGGCCACTTGAGGTTATGTCATAAAGAGGATATTGAACTCCACAATCGTACCGTGCAATCTCTCCAAAATGAACATCCCCACTTGTGAAAATTACTCCACTCCTCTGTGTTTTAAAATTACAAGCAGCAAGAATTTCAAGATTGAAATTTGAAAATAGCAGACAAAGACTCAGTAAACCAATTCTCATTATGTGAAAATTTTGCTTCAGATTAACCTAATTTTGCTTTATGGCACCCATTATTTTGCAATTTTGCCATCATTTAAGATAATGTAAGCC
This sequence comes from Carex pumila, assembly GCA_033356055.1. Classification (NCBI taxonomy): domain Eukaryota; kingdom Viridiplantae; phylum Streptophyta; class Magnoliopsida; order Poales; family Cyperaceae; genus Carex; species Carex pumila. The sequence continues at coordinate 32,964 of JARJHM010000110.1, forward strand.
TATTTAATCACTGCCATGCAAAGCCCGAGCCAGGTGTATACCAGTACTGCACCACAGCCAAACAGTAGTGGAAATCCAGTTGCTATATTCTTTCTTGGCACAATACCAGTAACACCTCGCAGCCTAAGCCAGGTGTCTATGAACTTTCAGATGTTAAGAAATTAGAATTAAATAAGAGAAATAACCTTGCTGTCATCTATCAATTTGAATAACCGTTCTCTCTCCTTCGGGAAATGGCCCCAACACTCAATGAAGACCAAAGGGTTTCCAGTGGCAGAGATATTTGATATCACCTTTAATAGAAACCAGGGGTTAAAAATCAAAGAGGGCTAAATAATGAATAGGCTTCTTTTGTATACTGAAACCAGTAACTCATGGAAATTACACCCAAAAACCTTTGCATCATTTGTAAATAACACGTATGTACTAATTTACAGTGACGAAGTAGGTGCATTTATTGGATATGGACAGTTCTCTTTTTACCCTGGACATGCTCATCGCTTTCTAAGCCCAATTTGAGATAAAATCAACGCAACTTATTCTATGATTTACAATTATGAAACTGAACTGAGCCTAAGACAAAATTAAGTGCAAGACTGCAAGTTACTTGACTTGAACATTCATAGTTTATAAAAATGACCTTAGAAAGTTGGAAACTGTTCTTATTAATATATCTGTTGACCGTCCACCATCAAAAAGAAAAAAAAGTTGGATACTACAGCATTGAAAGAAATGTTGGAAGTATTTGCACCTATGGTATAATACGTAGCATAATTTGCAAAATGATACTAATAAATAACATGAACATAGACTTAAAGGAACTCAAATATACTTGAACTGATGAGACAATTATGGTCAGTTCTGTTTGGGGACCTTTGAGCTCTTTCTCTAACCACTCCCATTGCGGATCTCCTAGAAATGTTCCATAGCTAAGAAGTGGGTCCCGGTGATACCTAGTGTCAAGTAGAATAACCTGAGTAAAGCAACACATTTACATTCATGTTAACATACCTTGCATGAGTTAACACATGAATCAACAGAAAACATTAATAATTTTTATTTCTTTATGAGATAATGTACACCTTTATTTGCTTCCCTTTGGGTCCAAGTACATATGATGCATACACACCAGCTTGTTTGCGCCTGAAAAGGATAGAGCATTTTATTATTTTAATGATTAGAAAAATAATGGAATTGTGTGTCATATCTAGAACTAATCAAACAAGCCGTAATTTGTTGCTTTGGTTGTCATGCTTATATTTAATCTATTAAGAAATCATTACCTTTTTCAGATGAAAGATTGAAACCCACAAGTGAGAAGGAACAGGGATGCTCAGTAAGCTTTTTCATTTGTGAACCTTTTATAACTAACAGAGACAATTACAAAGAAATTACAAATAAAAATGAGTGTTAAGTAATTATTGCTATTTTATTTACCGGGGACTATCCTCAGGTTCATCCAGAAAATCCATGAGAAGCTTCTGGGTCATATTCTTCCCCGTAAATTCCTTCCCAGCATCATTCAATCCATAGTCATGATCATCCCATATTCCAACCACCTGTAATTGAACATAAATTTCATGAAGTCAGCTGAGAGTCCGCTAGCATAGAACCTTAATCACATTAAAAATCAAGTAAAATTAACTGTTACTGTCTTACTAAACCAGTACTTCAGTTCATACTGTACAGAGTGCAGACAGTAGCAAGCATGCTATGGTTAACTGAAACAACAACTGGATTACTAAACCTCGATCCTACCTTAGCTCTACGCCTGAGCTCGGTGTACCCGGTTTTATTCCTGGCCAGCTCATAGCGCCTCTTGAGTTCCTCTTCAGAGGATGGAAAGAACCGGTCTACGTTCTTCCAAGGCCCAACGGTTCTCTCCGGGCCCCAGATTCGAGAGGGACGGCGGTTGTCACCGTAGATGTTGTCTCCCATCCACACAAACAGGTCCGGGTCGAAATCCAAGATCGCTTCCCAGATCGGCTGCCACAATATATAATCAAATAAATAATTAGATAAATTAAACATATTCAGTTAAGGTGAGGTCGGAGGAGGGGGAGTACCTGAGGGGAGCTCTGGTGGGCGCATGAGCCAAAGGCTATGCGCGAGACTACGGGAGAGGAAGGAGGAAGAGAGAGGGAGTGGGATAGGCATGGGGGGAGGAGGAGGAGGAGGAGGAGGAGGAGGCATTGGGAGTGGAAGCGAAGAGAGAGGAGGTTAGAGTGAGGAGCCATGGCCCATGGATGACTGGAGTTTTTGTCTTTTTTTTATCAAAACTGCTGGCGAAAGGAGGGATGTGTTTTCGATCAGACGGTTGAAAAGGGATCTGATTAAGTAAGGTTTATATCGACTAGACACCTTTCCTTTCAATGCTTGCATTTACAGTTGGAATATACATGAAGGATATTCATTTTTTCGCCTGAATAATTTCGCCTTCACTGTCAAGTGTCAATGACACAGCCCGAGTGCACGACGTGTGTAATCTCTATTTCAAAAAAGTCTGAACAAGTGCAGATTCTTTTACAAAATAAAAAGGTCGTATTAAGTTTATATGAAATAAAAAAAAGGTTATCATAGCCACTAACTTCAAACAGAGTAATATGATGTTCGGGATGGTATTCCAAATCCTCAAATTCAATTCTCACTTTATTATTTAAAATAATATGATGTCATGTCTTAACTCAAAGATAGGTAGGGGTGGAAAACGGAGTCAGATTATCAGACGGATATCTGATTCGAATCCGTTTAATTCGGAGTGAATAATTACCGAATACGAATCCGGATAATTGCTAACCTTCAAGGATTTGTCCGGATATGGATACGGATTTGGCAGGTAAATCATAAATGTTTAATTTGGAGTGGATAATTACCGAATACGAATCCAGATACCGGATAATTGCTAACCTTCAAGGATTTGTCCGGATATGGATACAGATTTGACAGGTAAATCATAAATGTCCGTCCGGATACGGATACGAATGTCCGTCCGGATACAGATACGGATTTGGCAGGTAAATCACGGATTTGACAGGTAAATCATAAATGTCTGTCCGGATACGGATTTGGATTTGGCAGGTAAATTATAAACGGATAAACGGATCGGATATCCAGACATATCCGGAAAATGAAGTTTGCTCCCCACGTGAGTGCTCGGTGCGCTACAGTTTTGTTTGTATTCACTATGGCCATATATATATACCCTCCACTCTATAATGCTATGTATCTTGTGGGATTAAACCCTTTTTTGAATCCGGATACATCAGTTCCGTCATTGTTATTGGTTCTATTAACGAGTCCAACCCAATTTAACTAAGCCCGCAAGGTGTAAATCAACCCAATTTGTTTTACTTGCCTATTTTTTTTTTTTTATTATACATGATGATACCATATGAACTCGATCTAACCCAATTTAATTACATCGTTGGTTCCAGTATTTGTTTTTCTTTTTTACAAATTACATTAAAATTTCATATTTAATTATTGATTTATTTCATATTTGAATTTTGTTAATTAGTATTTATATCTTAAAATTTAATTAATTCAATTATTCGTTTCGTATCCGTATTCGAATCCGTATCCGTGGATTATCCGTTCCATATCTGTATCCGTTTAAGGCAGATTTAGTTTTGAATTTTGATATCTGTTTATTATCCGTATCCGTATTCGTATCCGCTCATTATCCGACGGATGTGGATATGGTATCAGCATTATCCGCTCCGTTTTCACCCCTAAAGATAGGGCATGTCCGGGACGGACTCAAGATTTTTGTCAGAAAAAGATAAAAAAATATCAAATTAGATTTAAATAGCTTATCAGATTTAAACTCATTAACTAATTGAATACTCAATAAAAAAAAACAATGTTTTGACTTATATTTTTCAATACCCTGACTTATAATTTATAATTCTATAACTTATAATTAATATTACCAATCATAATTCGAGAAAATTATTTTGATTTTAATACTAAATTTAGCCCGAATTACAATTTAAACATTCAGAAAAGGGCAAAAATTTTTTCAGAGAGTGCAAAGTCGATAGGTGCCAATAGATTACCACTAGAACTCGAAATCTAGGAAGAGGCGGCTGTCCCCCTCTGTGCTACAGTAGATCCTCCCTTGAGCATGCCTCTCTATAATTTTTATGCAAATCCTTCAAATATCTCAAATTTACGTGTTTTTTTTTTAAAAAAAAATCCATAATATCTTATTTACTCTTCGAAATTTTAAAAGCTCATTTAAATTTACAAAATTTTCACTTTATTTGTAATAAGAAAAAAATGTATCATGTGTAGAAATGTTCCGTCTTCTTCTGATGGTCAGTTTGTGGGTACAAATGAATCATATTTCTATTTAAGACACAAAATATTATGCCCAACTACCATTGTGTGTCTGTCAAAAATAGAAAAATGAACAATTTGTCCTTACAAACTGGCTAATTAATTCTTTTTACACATGTTTTATTTTAATATGTAGAAAGTAAAATGGGAAATTGATAAATTTGAAATGAGGTCACATAAAAAAGGCAATAAATTAGACATATTGTGAGTTTTAAATATTTAGGAGAATAAATATGATATTATTAATTATAGAAGGAAAAATATATAGTTTTGAAGTTTTTAGAAGTATACATAAAATTTTGCCAATATTAATTAGAAATAGTCTATCAGTAATTTTAATATATTTTTTTAAAACAATGCTAAACTATCTACGTCCTTGCATTTAATATTTTAATATATATTACTAAACAATTGCAAATCAATTACGAATGTTAATGCGACAACTTTAATCAGATTATCAAATAATAAACTTGTTGTTTAATGCTTGTTTTATAATAATTAATACGAGGATGGATTCAATTACATTGTTTTATGATGACAAATTTTGACACTATATTTTTATAAGCCATTGTTATGATTTTAAAATCTAAATAGACAATTCAAACTGTTCAACATGATCTCCATATTAAAATGTGCCTGGGAACCAAATTTTACATTTTTTTGGAAGTTTTTAGTATTTATTAAGATGTGTACAAAATTGTTGCTTTCAGGCAATTTTAGACTATTGAAAAACAACAATAAAAAAATCTAAATAAATAGTAATAAATTTCCAAAAAAAAAATGTCAAATTTGGTTTCCAAGTTCATTTAATATGGACATCACATTGAACGGTTCGGGATCAACTATTGAAATTTAAAATCACAAAAATGACTTATAAAAATGTAGTATCAAGATGTGTCACCATAAAATAATGTAATTGGATCCCTTCTCAATTAATATTGTAATTTTGATATTATTATGTGCAAGTTGATCAACATATTCGAAATCTTTGTACAACTCTAGATTAAATATACATTAAACAAAAGCACCAAAACAACAAACGATAATTTTTTCTCTAAAACAAAATTTCTCTCAAAAAAAAACAAACGATAATTTTATATTAAAAGGTGATAGAATAAAAAAAGTAATGAAATAAACAGATTGTACAAACTGTGATCCAAAACAAATTAAGAGCAAAATTCGTTCACATATGCGAGCCTTCAATCGTCACTGCATCATGATCTTGAGCTCCACAAAATTGAGCACCCCATCACCATTGAGATCGAATCGTCCGATCATGGCAGTACAATCCTCAACCGTCCGATCATCCCCAAGCCTCCTAAGCATCCGTCGGAGGCTCTTGGGTGTGATGTAACCTTGGCCGTCCATCTCGTACATTTGAAACGCATCCATCAAAGTCTTGTCCTTCTCATGCTCATCTTTTACCTCAACCAGTTTAGCGAAATCCTCTAAGCCGAGCTTGCCATCACCGTCAGAATTGCTGACATGCACTGCCTTCTCGGCCTCTTATGACGAAAGCTCCTCACCCTTGGCCTGCATGCAGTTGCGCAGCTCAGATGGGGATATCTTGCCATCTCCATTCTCGTCAAAATAGCTAAAAACGCGCTGCAGATTGCAAGATTTCTGCCGGATTGTTCGTACTAGGAGATGGTGACAACTAAGAACCCAATTTCTTCTTGCCGGAATTATTGTTGAAGATTAAGCTCCTGCAGGGATCAGCAACTGGTGCCTCTGGCTTCAATTCCTTGACTGGCATTTTTTGGTAAATATATATGTGTGTGTGTGTGTGTCTGGTATGGTATTGGTAAAACAACTAAATATAGTGTTAAATGAATAAAAGGGGATGGAAGAAATAAAGTCAAGTTTTAACGGAGATATAGGATATTATGTTTTGATGGAGACATTGGCTATTTTAAAAATTTAGATGGACACATTAGAAATTTTTCCTTTATTTTAAAATCAAATATATACTCAAATGGGGGATTGGTGTTATCATTCATTTTCATTTTTTATACTATCCCAGTCTTAAGGAACAAGCATTCAGGATGCTGCAAATTCCTGCTGGATTAGAAAAAGGAAGAGGCTGTAATTAACCGACTATGAGTATGTTAAATCCGAAATTTTTATTAATATCTAAAAAAAAATATGAAATTTTAGAAACTATTCAAATTTTTGCGTTTTTTTTAAAATATACCCAAATCTCAACAAAAAAATAGCACTAATTTAGTCTAAAACTAAATTTTTTTTTTGCGGTAATTCAGTATAAAACCACAAAAAAATACTAAAAAAAACCACTATAATTTTTGCCGGTTTTGCATTTTTCATATTTTTTTTAGTTAAATAGAAATATTTATAATTTATTTATTTTTTGTATTGAAATATTATATATATTTTATATATTTTTTGAAAATAGATGAAATACTATATAATTTGATTTATTAGAAAGAATGCTACAAATAACCCGGATCAACATATTTCATTTCAGATTTTTTTGTGGCCGTAAGAAAAATTAATATATTTCTTTATATGTTATTAGAAAAAAAATAAAAAATGCTTGGATTTTGAGTTATTGATTTCAGTTCAAAAGTCACTTCTAAGTAAATATAAAAAATATTGTCATCCTTCTCGTACATTTCATTTATAAAAAGTTGTATCTATTTTTGAAAAAAAAACAAAATTTTTAAATTATTTAATGATTGTTATTCAAAAAGAATTCTCAAAATAAATACAACTTTTTAGAAATTAAATGTACCAGAAGGATCACAATATTTTCTGTATTATCTAGAAGTAATTTTTAAACTATCAATAACTCAAATTCAAAGCATTTTTTTTCCCAATAACTCATAAAGAAATATATTAATTTTTCTTACAGTCGCGAAAAACTTTGAATGAAAAATTTTGATTCGAGTTATTTGTAGTAGTCTTTCTAATAAATCAAATTATATAGTATTATATCTATTTTCAAAGAAATATATAAAATATTTCTAATATTTTAATACAACAAATGAATAAATTATAAACATTTTTTGTTAACTAAAAAATATGAAAAATGCAAAACCGGTAAAAATTATAGCGGTTTTATTTTTTTTGCTGTTTTGGAGGTTCAAAACCGCATTTTTTGCGATAATTCACTCTAAAACTGCAAAAAAAAAACATTACGGGTGGGTAGATTTAGAAAAAAAAACAAAAATTTAGATAGTTTTTGAAATTTAATATTTTTTTGGATATTAAAAAAAATTTAGGATGTTAAATTGCTAATTCGCCGACTAGTATACAGTTGTACAAATGTAAGTGACTTTATTGAAAGAGATAGGGGTGATTAATGAGCGAGCATGAGCGAGTTAGGATATGCTCGTGCTCGCCCATTTAGTAAATGAGCGAGTTGGTAAATGAGTGAGTTTAAGCAAGTTGGTAAATGAGCGAGTCGAGCGAGTTAGGGTATGCTCATACTCGCTCATTTAGTAAATGAGCGAGTTGGTAAATGAGCAAGTTTAAGTGAGTTGACAAATGAGCGAGTCAGAAATGAACGAGTTATGAGCAGCTCACGAGTTATGAGTACTAAAATTTAATAAATTGTCATAATTCATTTAAATAAAATAGAATAAAAATCCAACAAAAATATAATCATATTACAAAAATCAACAGTATCATCAATACTTCAATAGTGATACTCACATCTGTTAGTTTGTAATAATCTAGAAGTCAATAATACGATAAGTTAATCATAAAGCTTTGTTCATGAATTGAATGTTTATTTATATATCATTTTGTTGCCTTGAGTATTATTGCATTTGTGGATCATTTCGAGTTCATGACTGAAATTGTGAAACTCCATAATATAGATAATATATACTCTTAAAAGGTCACTAAGCAAGGTAATTAGCAGGAACACTAATTACCGCTATAAAGTTAGTATGTGGATTAAAAGATGGTTAAGTTTTACAAACCACCTGGCACGAGATGTCATTTTAATCACATAGATACATGTTCTAGGAACATGGTATTTGACAGACCCCGAATGAAACATTAAATAGAATTGTGTTCGTGTCATTTATGTTTTCATTCAGTGTCAAAGTTCTACAGTATGAGGTATTTATCGTTCCCACTAAGAAATATATATGAGTGAGTGTTATCTAACGCTGTCCGTAAAAAGCAGCCATAACGGTAGCATTTCCATATGTATAACTTAGCTAAGGAAGTGATAGTCTACCAAGAATACTACTTGTCCCTCGTATCTCTATACGAGCTATAGCATCACTGGGCCCCTTGGTAGAGTTAGATTATCTGCATGCAGTATAATTACAAGAGTAATTATATTTGATAATCTACTCAAGATCAAGAAAAGATACAGTTAACAAGAATGACACATATCTACTCTAAAACTGATCTGATAGCTATGAGACAGAAGAACTGACACAAGAAAATTGTTTACTGGATCGTGATATTGTACAGTACAGCATCATCTGTGTAATTGGATGGTCATGATGTGTTGCCAGATGCCACCCATGACTAATAGAAGTTAAAACAGTTTTAACTCTGTTTACCAACATAACACAGATCCTATTGGGTCACACCATATAGGAGCTACTCGGAGAATCTTACTGATTAATTATAAATTGATTATAATTAATTATACGTGATATAATTAAATTATAAATGTCATTAAGAATGACAAGCAGAAACAACGGTTAATTTATAAACGTACACGTTATGTTGTATAAAAGTTACCGAACAATAACCGAAAAGAAATATAATTATACATGACAATTATATATATATGATTTGGAATTTTAATTGTTAATTATGGGTTTGAACTATGGATTTAAAAGCCCAAAATAATCAAAGCCTTAATTAAAATTAAAGGCCCAAAGTCAAAGCCCAACACTATTCATGCCTTAATGGGCCAAGGGCAAAATGGTCTTTTTCCCTTGGTGCCGACTTCCCATGTGTTGACATGTGTCATGTGAGGTGGCAAGGGTATTTTGGTCATTTAACATGATAAAAGGATGAGGTGGCAAGGGCTTTTGGTAAATAGATTTGTTTTGAGGGGTATTTTGGTCTTTTGCAAACCTCCTCAAAAGTCTATAAATATAGGGGTAGGGGTAGAGAGAAAGACTCACTAATTCACGTGTTAATCTGATTACTTCGTTAATCGGTTTTTCTCTCTTCCTTGATTTCGGTTATTTCGAGATTAGGAAAATAATATATTTTGCGAAATCCTGCGGTTTAGCTTTTAAGCGATACCAAGTAACCTCGGGACACAAATATATTTATTTCGTCCTTTTCTCGGTGAATAGTGTTTCTGCAGAATTCCGCGGTTTACGGTATTTCTGGTAGAAAAAATAAACCGCTCTCCGGTTAGTCCTGGTGGATAACTAATAGAGGTATCACATGTGTGATACTGTGAGTCGATTCCTTCCTTGGTGTAGCTCTTCTCGCTTATTCTGCATTCCAACTGTGATTTGGAAATAAGGTATAAATCATGTTATATTAATCTATTAAATTTGTAAATAGATTTAAAGCTTTTAGAAATCAATTATGGAGTAGATCTATAAATGAATTAAATGAGGTTTTGATGTCAAAGAAATACTGAAGGTGGACCGCCTTGGAAGGTTTCCTGACATACCTCGTTTAATTTTTAGCTTAACTTAACCGTAAAATTTTGTTTTTACACACTTCCGCTGTTAAGCTAAATCAATGGGTTTGAACCATCATAACCCAACAACATCAGGTATAGTACTATCAGGTTAGAATTTAAGAAGACCTTGATTTCTACCTCGTGCCCCTTTTTTTATTTTAGAACAAGTTTTAATATGTCATCCAAGAGATGTATGAGAAATTTGAATGTATGATAATACTATGAATATTACGTAGGATTTAATGAGGTAAGGCTGATGTGGCAGAAATTTATTTAGGATTGAATGTGGCAGGGATTAGATGTGACAAATCATAAATTAGTGAGTTATGAGTAAGTTGGGGCATGCTCATGCTCGCTCATTTATTAAATGAGCGACTTGTTAATGAGCGAGTTTAAATAAGCATTTAATGAGCGAGTTATGAGCAATTTATTCACCTCTAGAAAGAGACCATGTATTCAGTAATTATTTATATTTTTTAGAAAAAAAAAGGTCATGTTTTGAGTTTTGAAATTTGTAGCTGGCTTCACAATTTTAAAATTTAATAACTCAAAATATACATTGAATAAAATTTATGAAAATGGACCATAGCTAGCTAAAAAGATGCCTAAAAAAATAACATGAAAATTACCCAGCTTTCGAAGATTTTATCCATTTGTTGTATTACGTAACATCAAATATATTTTGGTCTAATTTCGAAAACCTGGATAATATATTTCTATCATATAATTATATAATAATAGTTCAGAAACAGCTGAAATATCTCTTTTTTAACTCTATCACAATCAATGAAAAAAGGACAAATTTTCCTACGGGCCGGCTATTGGCCCAACAAAAAAATATAACAGAGAAGAAGAACAAATGATCTTTATTAAAAAAAAACAAAGACAGCAAAATAATGAACAAATGAATCATCCACACTGTACAGCCCTCAAGGCCTCAACCCAATAATAAAAATACAAACGCGTTGACCAGTATCCGTAGAAACAAATTATCATGACTTCATCACTGCATCATTATCTGATCTTGAACTCCTTAAAACTGAGCTCTGCACCTGGGTATTTGACTAATGCAAAATCGGTTCTGAATACTAATTAATCAGCTGATGAGGTTATTTTCATTCAATATTAAATCTAAGCCTATTAATTTAACACTCATTATGCGTTCTTATACTTAAATTAAATAACTAAGCTTGGTAATAGATTTTTATAATATAATAATCTTTCACTCTTGTCTTATATTTTAATAATCTTATAGATGTGAAATACAAATAACGAACATGATAGAATATTCAGTTGTTTTATAAATCTAACTATAATGGGAAGAAAACCATCCAATAAGGTATGAGAGAGAAAACATATTTTGAATTAAATGACGTATTTTATAAATAAAAAATTTAAGAATTTTTTTTATAATAATATATGAGAGAAATTAAAGTAGTTTAAAAAAAATTAATGAATAATAAACTTATTATATAAAATAATTAGATAATTTATGTTAATTAAAAGATTAATATTACCAGTATCATGATCTCATTTCTTTTCACTAAACTCATCACTTTTTTTTTTTTTATTTTTTTTTGCTAAACACCAAACCACCATATGGCTACAGACAAGCACCTTCCAAAACGAGTATCTCATCTTAACACCAAACCGCCATATGACTACAGACAGGCACCTTCCAAAACGAGTATCTTATCTTAACACCAAACCGCCACGCCATGTGACTCTTGGCTCTTCAAAATATAAGAAAAGGCCAGGAAATTAAATGACATGTCGCTTTCTTACTACTTACCAAACTACCAATTTCTTGACTTGTCTATTATTAAAGTCACAGCGCCCGCGGAATTCTCATATATATATTCCAGACTCATCTTCTCATATACCAATCCACAGAATTTCCCCTCTACTCAAATCCAGCAGCGCAGTGTAAAACCAACACCCATCGTTCCAATTCCCTCGCCAATTTACTTATAATATATATACAAACCAGCTGAATCCATTCCTCAATTCACAACCATATTCCATAGTTTCCACATATATTTCCCAAAAAATGGCAGTTAAGGGATTGAAGCCAGAGGTACCAGTTACTGATCCATGCAGCAGCTCCTCTAAAAGCAGTACCAATCCATCTAAATTATCCAAAGTTTTCAGCAAAATGGTGCCATTTATTTCGAAGAATAATTCCGGTAAGGATGAATTATCATGTTTGTCATTGTCACCGCCTCCTACTGTCACGATCCGACAGAGGTCTTGTGAACTGCAGCGCATCTTCTGCTACTTCGATGAGAATGGAGACGGCAAGATATCCCCATCAGAGCTACAAAACTGCATGCGGGTCACGGGTGCAGAGCTGTCATCAGAGGAGGCTGAGGAGGCGGTGCGTCTCAGCGATTCTGACGGTGATGGTGAGCTCAGTTTAGAGGATTTCGCTAAATTGGTGGAGACTGAAGATGAGCATGAGAAGGACAAGAATTTGATGGATGCATTTCAAATGTACGAGATGGACGGCCGAGGTTGCATCACACCGAAGAGCCTCCGACGGATGCTGAAGAGGCTTGGTGATGATCGGACGGTTGAGGATTGTACCACCATGATCGGACGGTTTGATCTGAATGGGGATGGGGTGCTCAATTTTGAGGAGTTCAAGATCATGATGCAGTCATGAAGTCATGATAGTTTGTTTCAACGGATACTGGTCAACTCGTTTTGTATTTATTTGGGTCTAGGATTCAGGGTTGTACACAGTACAGTGTTCGTTTGTTTATTATTATTATTATGATTATTTTTAATAAAGATACTTTGTTTTTTTTTATTAATTGTAATTTTGTGACGAGAGTAAGAAAAGGAGATATTTCAGTTGTTTCTAAATTAATTATTCTTTGATTTTTTTTTAAATGGAAGAAATATTTCAAATTGTTCATGACTAAATTATTCATTCTCGAAATATAAAAACTGATATTAAATTTCATCAAGGCAAAATAGTTATTGCCAACTATAATAACTATTCTCTTTTTTTTTTCGTCTCATAAACGCCCTAGGCTTTGTATTAGAGCCCCTGGTACCAGTACCAGTTGCAATTACAGAGTTCCAATTAAAAGATGCAATTATTGTTGAATTGCTGCAAATTTGATAGATCAGGACCAATAAATGGGATCGATCCAATTATAATTTTGGAGTTATAATATTCAAATACTCACATGTTGGTTTGGTGAAATCATTCATTTTCATTTTTTTAAGAGTATCCCAGTCTTCAGAAACAAGCATTTCCAAGCACGATGCTGCAACCTCCTGCTGGATTATGTAAATAAAAGAGAAGGAAACGCTGTGATTAACCGACTATGATTAATTTGTTGAATTGTTAATTCGCCGACTAGTGCTGTTGTATAAATGTAGGCGAGTTTTATCTTTTTATTGCTGACTATATATATATATTCATTGTTTATAATTTTTTATACGAGAAAAGATTTAAATTTTGAGTTTTAATGTTTATACTGCGCCACATTTTTAAATTTTTTTATAAAACAAAATATAACATTAGATAAATCTTACTTAAAATGGATCATGCCAAATAAACAAAGAAAGCCTAAAAAACATAACATGGTAGTAGTTACTGACCTTTGTATGATTTTTGTACTTTTGTTGTACTAGTGAAGCTTATCATGAATTTTTTTCTCCATAATAATTTAATTGTTGACACTTAAACTTTGCACAAAGTCAAAATGTCTTATGTTGCTAGCCTACTTAAATTTATAAACATTAATTTCTGTATACTTGGGCTAGTTGGCGGGAATAGATTATCATTAGGCGTTGTTATACTAACATTGGAATTATTAAAACATCACTTATTAAATAAATAAGCCTGTTAAAATGAACGGAGACGGAGCTAGAAACAGGTCAGCGTATGCCCTTTTTGTTATTCCTTGCGATGCTCAGCCCGGAATAAAGGAATCGGCACATGATGTGGCTATCTTATCTTGGCTGGCTATTGTTTGATAAATCCAAAGTGTGCCTCGTCATACACCTGTTTTCGCCAAGGATTTTTCTTCTTAAAATTGGTTGTCACTTGTTAGTGACAGTAATTCTGTAATCTGCATCTGTATTAAGTATTAGACTAAACCAATAAAGTAAAAACCAAACCACTATACGACTTCAAGCAAGAATCTTCCAAAACCAGTATCTCATCTCAGCTCAATGCGAAATCAACTAAACTAAATGACATAATTTTCTTCAAAAAAGAAAAGAACAAAGCAAACTAACATATGTCGTTTTCTTACTACCCATCAAATCAAACAAACTACCAATTTCTGGACTTGTCTATTATTAAAATCAGCTCCCTCTTCTACCATGCGCCGCCCGCGGAATTTCCCTTCCCCACTCGTCTCCTTATATTATAATATATACCAATCCACAGAATTTCCCCTCTACTCAAATCCAGCAGCTCAGGATTAAACCAACTGCCACCTCTCCAATTTCTTCTCTAATTCTCTTGTAATATATATAAAAGCCAGCTTAATTCATTCCTCAATTCATAACCCAATACCATAGTTTCCAGATATATTTTACCAATTGCTGATCCATGCAGCAGCTTCTCCAAGAGTAGTACCAGCCCGTCTAAATTCCCCAAAGTCTATAACAAAATGGTACCGTTTATTTCGAAGAATAATTCCGGTAAGGAGGAATTATCATGTTCGTCATATTGTCACTGCCTCCTAGTATAACAATCCAACAGAATCTTGCTAGCTGCAGCGCATCTTTTGCTACTTCGACGAGAATGGAGACGGCAAAATATCCCCATCAGAGCTGCGCAACTACATGCGGACCACGGGTGGGGAGCTCTTGACAAAGGAGGCCGAGGAGGCGATGCGTCTCAGCGATTCTGACAGTGATGGCGAGCTCAGTTTAGAGGATTTTGCCAAATTGGTTGACGTAAGATGAGCATGAGGAAGACATGAATTTGGTGGATGCATTTCAAATGTATGAGATGGATGGCCGAGGTTGCATCACACCGAAGAGCCTCCGACGGATTCTAAGGAGGCTTGGTGAGGATCAGACGGTCGAGGATTGTATAGCCATGATCGGATGGTTCCATCTAAATGGGGATGGGGTGCTCAATTTTGAGGAGTTCAAGATCATGATGCAGTGATGAAATCATGGTAGTTTGTTTCTACGGGTACTAGTCAACGCATACTTGATTTTTTTTTTTTTTTTTTTCAACTAAAAGCCCGTAGGCATTCCATTTCCATATAAACAAGGATTACATAGTGTATTTGTACAACCCCTTCCTTTGACCTATTGCTAGATCTGATCACCAGTTAGCCAAACTTTGTGGCTCATACCCCCCTTTGATTGAAGCAGAAAGCTAAAAACAGTAAGGTAAAACCAATCAAGTATGCGTTTCCCTACTGAAACGCATACTTTTATTGGTTTCAAGGATGTAGTGTGATCTATTCTTTCCGAAATATTTATTAATAGACATATTTGAGAAAATTCGAAATATTAAAAAAATGTAATAGTTTATAACATTCAGGAGACGTTACAGTCCATCACGTTCTTTTTAGCATAAAAAATTAATCTCTAACTAAAAAGAAAAAGAAAAGAAACTTCATTGTCTATCACGACTTGAAAAAAAAAATTCTAAATGAAGAGGAATAAAAAAGAAATGGGATGCATGAATTATGGGACCATGTATGTGATTTTGTTTTTTCTGACTATAATAGACAATGGAGTCCTTTTTTTTTCTTGGTTTTTTAGTTAGAGGTTGATCATTTTCGCTAAGCAGGTCGTGATTCTCTATAACGTTCACTAAGCATTATGGACTATTACATTTGTTCTATATGTCGAATTTCCGCAAATATCTTTTCCATTTTCGATATTTATTTATTTAATTTTTGTATTAATAAAAATTTCGGCTAGTCTTTTGTGGTTCTTTTGCTCGTTGTTTTATAAAATTTAGTAAAAAAAGAGATATTTTAGGCTTTTCTAAATAAATTATTCTTTAATTTTGCATATGGAAGAAATATATTAAATTGTTGATACCTAATTTATTTACTTTCCAACTATAATAATTGATATTGTTGTAACGAGTCTGGCTAGTATGACATCGGTGTCATATGACACTAACTACAAAATTGATTGAATAGACTTCAAAGAACTAATTCAAATCGATTTACTTTATGAGTAATGTATTTACATGCAAATTTTTTTTATATTTTCTAGTTATTTCAGTGTCAAATCAAGCAGTTAAAAATGTTGAAAAATGAATGCATTAAAATTAACTTAAAAACTCACACATTTGACTGCTTAATTTGATACTAAATAAATTTGAAAAATCATAAATTTTGCATATAATGCAGAACTAATGAAATAGATAGGTTTGAATGGTTTGGATTCACCGTTTGAAGTCGATTTAATAGATTTTGGAGTTGGTGCTATATAGGTTGAAATGACATTGATATCATATTAGCCGGACTCTGTTGTAACAGATGTTATAATTTATCTAAAAAAAGCTATTCTTTATATGTCTTTTAACATGCTATATTACTAATTGATGTAATAATTAGGATTACCATATTATTCTACTAAATTAACTCACTATCTCTCAAATTTAAATTAGTAGCTCATGACTAACATAAATCTTCATTCAATCAATCACACCCTTAATTGTTAAATTGATGGGTATATAAATGTGGTCCAATTGCATGCACAGCCGGGTACTAACAAATGCTGTCCATTGAGGCAGTAATCACTTTGTTGGGATTTTTCCCAACTTTATGCGGCCCATCCCAAATGGGCTTTATCTGGTTAGACAGAAACGATATTTTTCTCTCCTCCAGCGAGTCTTACACAGTTACAGTCTCTCCATTTTGGGCTTGTTCCAGTGCATCATTATCAATTTATCATCTTCAAAAATTGAAATAAATAAATTAAGATTGTGAAAAAAATTATTACAAGAAGCTAAATCAAGCGCAACTAAACGATTTTAGAAACTAAAAAGACATATTTTTCCCAGTTTCAAGTTGGGAAATATACCTTGTCCGATAATCGGCAGAATAGTGTTCTCCCTTCCAGCTTTGTGCTGGTAAGTGATGAAAATGAAACAGAAAATGGATATCTTTTTTATAATAAATTTATCATAAAGCGGATAAAAATGAAATAGATAATGTCTTTTAATAATTGAAAGAGGAAAACTTAAGTTGATCAATGGGTCATATTTGGATTTTGCATCCAAAAACTGTACCGGAATGAATACCACATACCTCGAAAGTTTATGATCTTCTAGATTGATGGGTAAAACAATTGTGATGCAGTTAAGTTATATTGGGTCATATTTCGATTCAGTCTCCACTATTGCAAATTTACTTAATCTTGACAATTTTGAATGTGTGAGACTACGATACTTTGCATAGTGCACTATGGATTCATGTCTTTATTTTCAAAGTCTAAATAGTCTTATCCAAAACAGTTCATCATTATCTTCATATGAAAATGTACTTAAAGACCAAACTTTACATTTTTTAGAATTATTTAGATAGGTAGAAAATCACTACTTTAGAATGATCTAGAATCTTTAATTCTAGTGATTTTGTACATATTTAAAAAAATGGTAAGGAGGTTAAGCACCAAAAACTGAGAAATAACAATAAGGAGGTTACTCCTCAGTTAGGTCAGCCTTAGATAACATAAGTTTAACTTGAGGCCGGCCTAAGTTGAACCACTTATCAAGATAGTTTAACTTGCCCTGTAGATTCATCTCAAAAAAACTTGCCCTGTAGATCTTGCTATAAGTGAAAAATGATTTCTTGATATTTTGTTTCTCTAGCTTAACGTACTTAGGCGTCCTTTTAACTTTAAGCCTCCACTAAACAATAACAGCTTAGACCAATCTAATTTAGAATAACCAACTAATAAAACCATCTTAATTTCAAGCCTCCACCAAGCATGCGCAAATAATTTCAACTTTCAGTATTCCAAATATAATCTTTGACATTTACGTGATTAATAAATTATACAGTGAATTTTTGCCACCAGCAAGTCAATTAGCTAGGTACTATACCAGTACAGCTTCCGGTCACTACTACAGAAAAGAAAATCACTGTTGGTTAAATTTTCCATTAACAACAGTTATCGACTCGTTGCTGATGGGCCTGCTGGTTAAGGTATTGAACATTACCAATGGTGTTTGACATCTGGCACCAACAGTTCGTTGAAACAAACTGATCATATTCCATCTGCTAAACAACCGTCAAAAGGGTAACAACATTGGTTATTTTCAGAACAACCGTTGGTAAAAATCGCAACACCATCTACTTTTAGCAGTTAACCAATGGTGTTGAACATTCTTTCATCTGTTAAACATCCATTAAAATTACAACAATGTCAGTTTGTCTGAAAAGCAAATGTTGGTGAAAATGTCAACACCATCGGTTTGTGATGATTGATCTTTGGTGTGTGTTTCTGCATAACAGAACAAATTTTTTGTTGTGATGGTTTCTTATCAATAGACGTCGGTGATGAAGATTTAATTTAGGTAAGTTCTGTGTGTAATATGGGCTAGGCTCCTTATATTTGCTAGCCATATATAAAAACATAATACAAGCAAACAACAACAACAAATGCATTGTACAAGCAAATAACAACAATAAGGAAAAAAAAAAATAAAAATAAAAAACAATCCATGTACTGATGATCACTTCGTGCACAAACCAACAAAAAACCAGATCTGTTGTAATCAGCACTATACTGCAAAAAGAGCACTAATATGTTCTAATCAGCACCAACCAGGAAAAAAACCAGAAAAAACCAGTAAAGCCTAACCCAACTTGTTCCAGCAAACCACTTACTAGCTATACACCCCTGTACCAGCAAACCACAATACCAATACAAACCAGCAAGGGGAAAAAAGCCAAAAACATTGTACTATACACTTCATGCAACTTGTAACAATCTCTGTTTGTAATGCTTCATTTAAAAGTGAACCCAAGAAAACTTTACACCACTTGAGATGGATTTGATGCAGATGTTCATCCGAATACAGCTTGGTTGGTAACAACACTGCATGAATAAATGTTAACAATTTAATTTTGTAACCAAGTGATTTTAAAACTAATCATGTTCATGAAATGAATACCTTTCTAAAAGAACTGACAAAACTTGAGATTAGCTCGTACATGTGCTTCATTACATAAAACCACACTCCTTCATACCGGGTTGTGTCAGGCACTGAAATGAGATTTTTTTTCAAAAAAAAAATATATATATATAATTAGTACTGCAATGGAACTTGAAATAAGTTAGAATGAAAAACTCGATTAAAAATTTATATACCTTAAACAATTTTTGTAACTTAGAAAATTACAAAATAAATTTTAGAAAGTTTAACAAAATTATACAAATACAGTAAATGAAAATATATACGATATCTACTTAAAAAACTATTACAATTAGGTTAGTCTAAGGAGTGCAAGCTCCTGATCGTGAGTTGGTAGTACAAGTACTGGCTTTTTGAATTAAAAATTTCATTCAATTTTTGAATTAGCATAAAAATTATGTTTGTTAAGTGCAGGGGTGGATCTAGGATTTTTTTCAGAGGGGGAGCAAAGCATATCGAATTGGATTTAAACCCATTAACTAATTGGATACTTCATAAAAAAATAATACTTTGACTTATATTTTTCAATACACTGATTTATAATTTTTGATGTTTTAACTTATAATTCTAACTACCAATCGTAATTTAAGAAATTTATTTTGATTTTAACACTAAATTTTACCCGAATTATAAATCAAATATTCAGATGGGCAGAAAAATTTCCAGAAGAAAGCAAAGTCGATCTGTACCGATAGATCCTCACTAAAACTCAAAATTTAGGAGGGGGTGGCTACCCTCCTTTGTTCTATGCTGGGTCCACCCCTGTTGTAGTGCATCACAATTTAAACTGACAACAAAATTAGGGGGCTATTTTATCTTAATGCATCATTATGAATTAAAAAATATATCACTAACAGCAAACAGCATGAGCCATATATTACTGATTTTTTAAGAAGATAAACAGTACCAGTTTTTTTTAAGGTCAAACAAAACCAGTTTTCAAAATGAGCCATATATTCTGTGTTTCTGATTTTTGGTGGTGTTAGGACCTTCAAAAAAAAATCACAAACATATGTTGCAAAACGGCTCTGGATTTTGTACCAGTGAGGAGCAAACCGCTGGTACAACAGAAATATACTGGCAAAGGTAGACAACAAATATTTTGAGCAAGGCATCAATTAGAAAGTCACATGTTTCATATCAATTCAAACAAAGCTCTGGTTCAACAGGAAACTAGCACTCATTTCTCCATTCAAGGAATAAACAAGGCACCACAGTTAGCTAATTAACAGAAAAACCAGCACAACATTAAGCATATAATTCTTTTAACATGCATTTACATTACGTTTTGTGTGCCTCTTGATATCTTTCATCAATTTTGACAACAACTATGATCTTCAGATTGCCAAAACTTGTGGATAATATCAAATGTGAATCCTTTATATACTCATAAAATTATTTCTCTAAAATCAAATATATACATCGAATATTATGTGTATAATTAATCTAAAATACATTTCCTGTGCGTTATGTATTTAATCGATGTTTATAATCAAGGTTGGCCACATTTATAATTCAAGTATAATCAAATTGTCGGATAACAACCAACATATGTCATTTACATACTCATAAATTTATTTATACAAAAATAAAACAAGTGTATCAAATATTACACATATAATTAATCCACCAAATATTATTTGCAATAAAATTACGTAAAATACGAGGCATAGTTAAACTATTTATATTAGGTGTGAACATCTTTAACAACGAGCTGAAGGTCATCCTTCCTATGCACAGAGAATCCTGGTGAATCACCCATGTTAAACTCCTCCCTTGTCATTCCATTCGGCAACTCCCAATCGAAGCGATGTATGAGATTTGCCAATGCAAGCTCTGCCGTGGCTGTACCAAACAATAAACCGGGACAAATTCTGCGTCCTGCCCCAAATGGGATGAACTGAAAGTCATTGCCTTTGTAGTCCACTTGGCTACCAATGAATCTTTCTGGCATGAACTTCTCTGTCACCTCCCATGATTTTTCCTTCCTCGCAATGGCCCAGGCATTGATAAGGACTCTGGTTCCTTTAGGAATTGTGAAACCATTTATTTCACATTCTTCCATTGCTTCCCTTGGAAGCAGCAAAGGGATAGGAGGATGTAGCCGTAGGGTTTCTTTGATTACTGCTTTTAGATAGCTCATTTGGTTTAAATCTTCTGATCTCACCATGTCACCATGCTTTACAATTCCCCGGACCTCTTCTTGCAGCTTCTTCATGAGTTTAGGGTTTTTTATAAGCTCAGACATTGCCCAATCGATGGTTATGTATGTTGTATCAATTCCAGCAGCAAATGCATCCTAAATAATTTGATTTTGAAATGTATATAGTTAATTATAAAGTCAATGTACATGACATAATTGAATAATAAATTATTCCCCCCTCCCTCTTTTGTCATTTTTGTCCTTCTAGAAATTGTAAGTTCAATGATTTAAAATGTTCCAAGAAATTATAACTAAATAAATAAAGCTTACCGCTAGTAGCCCCTTCATCTGATCCATGGAGAAATCAAAGTTGAAGGTAGTCTCATTCTTCAAACTAAGTAAAATATCAACAAAATTATCTTGTCCCTCATTATTCTCTCTGCTTTCATGAGCTTGAATTAATTCTTCAAACAAGAGGTCCCACTTCTTTCTATTTCTATGGGCCCTCCGGCTCAATCCTACAACCCCATCTAACCATGACAAAGAAGGAAACAAATCGCCAATAGCAAATCGTCCCATTAAATTAAAATTCTCCTCTACCACCTCACGGATCATGGCATACCTCCATTCTTCCATAATGAATTTTCCAGAAACAACACTACAAATTACATCAATCATGAATGAGAACAAAAGCTTGCTTAATTCTATTGGGTTACCGCTTGAAATGGAGGTATGGTTGCTAATCTTTGCAATCAAATTACCAACTTGCTCCTCTCTGATTGTACTATAGGAGGCAATCTTCTTAGTATTCATTAAATGGAGTGTGAAGATCTTTTTCAATTTCCTCCAATCCTCACCATAAGGCTCAAAGGCCACGTCACGAAACCGAAGGATTTCAGATATGACAGAAAAAGGCCGAGTGGCAAAGATGAGATCATGGGTTCGCATGACAGCACATGCCATATCAGATGACGAAACAATAAGCCATGGTACTTGAGCAAAATGAAGTAGCATGAGGGGCCCATATTTCTGAGAGAGTGAATAGAGAGATTGATGGGGAATAGAGCTTATTTGGTGGAGGTTTCCTATGAATGGAAGCTTTGGAGGCGAAGGAGGACGGTTTGAGAAGTTTCTTCTATTTATGGTGAAGCAAAGTATGAAGATTGATAACAGAAAGATACAGAGTAGTGACATACTCTGCGTTGAAGTAAAGATCATTATTTCAAGATGCACCATTTTTGTTATCTGAGATTGTCTTCTTTTTGCCGAAAGTGTTATATTATATAAGGGTGCTGTAGTTGGATATTCATTTATTGCACAACTGAAGGAGATAACGACACTTATTAAAATTAACATTATCCTCCCAACTTCGTGCAGCTACAGTTTTGCTTATTCTATAGAGATAATCTGGTCCTGCTTATAATATTACTACCTTTTTTGGGGCGGGGTTTTCGTCCAAATAACTTTGGACAAAACTTTATTTTGAAAGCCTGGCTTAACCGTTCAAATCGCGCATCAACCAGTTTAAATCTGACTTTGGATAAAAATTACCCAAAGCCCTTTGGACGAAACCAATTCGTCTTGTTTTTTCTTAAATAAAGAGTGTTGTTTTCATCAAAAATAAAGAGTCTGTTGTGTATACAACTCAACTTTTGACTTCATTTATTGCACTTGTTTAATAATATCAGGTTTTGAACCATTCAAGCATTCCAAAATACGTACTTATAAATAAAATAATAATGCTTCTATCAGGGAGATAAATATGTAAATATAAAATAATTTCATGATTCGTGATCTCCGATCCGTATTAAGCGGAATTATATATACATACAGAGGAGGGATCAAGTTACAACAAATTTTGAGTTACAACAAGTATTTTTTATATTTTTAAAGTTCAAATCGTCGATTCAAATTATTAGATGTGATCTCTACAATAAAATGTGCTTGGAGACTAAATTTTACATTTTTTGAAATTTTTTTACTATTTATTAAGATGGGTACAAAAACTAGTCAAATTCATACCATTGAATTTTGTACCCATCTTAATAAATAGTAAAAAAAATTCCAAAAAATGTAAAATTTGGTCTCCAAGCACAGTTTATTGTAGAGATCACACCTAACGGTTTGGATCGACGATTTGGACTTTGAAAATGTAGAAAATGCTTGTTGTAACTTGATCCCTCCTCATATATATATATATAGAGAGAGAGAGATAGGCTAATGTGCTTTCGGTAGTATATGGGCCGAAATACATACGGTCCAAGTTTGAAATTTTAAAATCCAAAAAGTCGATCTGAACCGTTCATCTTGTTCTCCATATTAATATGTTCTTGGAGACCAAATTTTATATTTTTCTGAATTTGTTTACTATTTATTAAGTCACTTTGAAAATCGTTAATCCAACGGTTTTCCTATTTTGTTAAGCCACCGTTGGATCAGCAATTTTCAAAGTGGCTTAATAAATAGTAAAAAAATTTAGAAAAATATAAATTTTGGTCTCCAAGCACATATTAATATGGAGAACAAGATGAACAGTTTAGATTGACTTTTTTAATTTTGAAATTTCAAATTTGAACCGTGTGTATTTCAACCCATATGCTACCGAAAGCACATTAGCCTATCTCTCTCTCTCTATATATATATATATATGCAAGAGCGAATTAGAAAACATGCTTAATTAATTAATTATGGAGAAGATTTTTAGATCGCGTTAATTGGGTTCCCCATTATAAATTATAAATTAGGGAGCTGACAACAATACTCGTGCTACCGCGAAAACTCCACAATTCGATTTTTTTTCCTAAAATATTAATACATATGTACGGAAGTATTTATACCTATGAGGTGAACAATTATTTATTGCGTGGGTATTGTAGCGCAAAGATAATAGTATCCGCATTATAGTACCTGCACTGTACCTATAGGGGAACCACTAAAATTTAAAAGCAAAAAGTTAATTTTGTGAAGGAATCGCAAAAACTCCACAATTTGATTTTTTTTTCCCTAAAGTATTAATACCTACGCAATTTTTCCATTTCAAAAATGGAATTTATGATGAGATACTTTCAGGCTCGTCATCACAAAAGTATAAATATGAAATAAACCATTTTTGTTAGAGGAAAGTTGATGCGGGAATGATTAAGAAACTCGAAAATGGATGATCATAACAAATTACTCATCAAAGTATTAATATCTTATTTTTTAAGTGTTAATATATTATCTTTGAAGTATTTACATCAACGAAGGTATAAATATCTAAATATTTTGTACATATGACATTGAAAGTATTAATATCTAAGTATTGAAAATATTTATACCTATGCACTGAAGTATTTATTCCTATAAAGTCAACTATTTTTGTTAGAGAAATGTTGACACGTGGACGAGTGCAGGGCCTGTGAAAGGGGGTTCACATAATAAATGGGGACCATAGAGAAATGATGTTGCTGGGATTTTAGAATAATAATTAGTGAAGACTATTTAATCTATTAATAGAACAATAATTAGTGGAGATTATATAATTAGTACAAATCACAATACATCATTCTTTTAAATGCGAGTACTATAGCGCAGGTACAGTGCAAGTAATGTAGCATGGATAATGAAATAATTATTCTATAAATTAATAACGTTTATCTGATCCGCTCTATTAAGACCTTTTTTTTTTATGAAATAATACCTCCCATTAATAAATCCTACATTTAATACTTGTAAGATTGAAAATTTTAATTCCAATTTCCAACTCAATTTTGGGTATTAGTATAATGGCAAACCACACCATGCCTTTCAAGTGTTTGATTATCTATCATGTCTGTGTGTTTTAACAAAGACATGTTTAAGATAAAAAGTTTCATAAAAAATGACATATTTTTATAAAAAAAATCAATGAAAAACATAATTATTCAACAATATCGATGAATATTATTAAAATATATTAGTTCTAAATACAAGTTACTATTTTATTTAAGAGAAAATAAATATTTAATTGCTAAAATTGAAAACATATAATAAAAATAAAAATGTTAAATTAATATGGTTCATATCTTATTCCTTGCTCAAAATGTTCTGATAAACTATATTTTTTTATACACTCCTTGTGCATCACCTTTTTTTTCAACTAATATAATAGTAATTGACAAAATTACTCTATTGATTTTCACATGTATGTTTTAGTTATAAAAAATTAAGTTAAGGCATAAGACATAAATTTATATAGGCTCTAATTTTTTTGTAAAAATAAAATTGTTGGTCGTAGAACTAGTCTTTGGTCTAGTGACAAATGCATATGGTCTCTATGTGAGAGGTTATGAGTTCGAAGCTTAAATGGGGGAAATCGATAAGTTCAATCAATTATCGATTAATTCAAAAAAAATTATGATATTTAAAAAAACAAAACAAGACCAATCTGGAAATCAAGTATCTGACAATGAAGTATGGTGAGTACATGTCAAAATAATATTGGACTTTTACACAGAAAAAACAAATATCTAAAAGATACATAGAATAAAAAGAACAGACTATTTGATTCAAAAGTTGATATTTAATTAGAAATTAATCTTAGAAAAAAAACAATTAGCTGATGAGGATATTTATGTGTCTATTAAAAGAGGAGATATGCACAATATACCGATCCATAAAAGTGTAAGAAAAAAATAATCAAATGAAGAAGTTTCTTTCGAATAAGGCCAGATGTCTCCATTATTCATAAGAAAACAAAAAAAATGAAAATATATAACTATATGCTTGATATATTTATATATTTTACGTACACCACCAAAATTATATTGATAAGAATTGGACCACCACCCCTCATCATTTGAGCGTTTAATTTGGAATTTTGCGGACAGTCCAATATTTCAGGAAATAAGCGGAGAAATCTGGATGGTTCTTGATACTAAAGACTATTTGATTAATAAATAGACTAGTATCATACCCTTAAGTTGCAACGGAAACATTATAAAATAAAAATTAAGAGTTTGATTTACAATTTGAATTTCAAACTTTGATGCAAGTCAAGAAATTTGATAAAAAAAAAATAAGACAAATATATAACTTGTAGAAATATATACATCCCATAGACAAAAGTAAAAAAAGGATAAAAAATATTTAGTAAAAGTGAATTCATATTAATAAGTTAATTGCTCCATTTTGTGACACTAATTATAGTTAATGTTACTAAAATTCCTCTTCAATATATGTTCTCCTTATAATTAACAATTGAATCTAAGAATGAACCTAAACATACTAATAAAAAAATATATTTTTATCTTATCAAAATTGAAGAAGTAAAATTGTATAAAGATTCACTATAACTTAAATTGAGTAATATATTAAATTTGAAGATATCAAATAATTCTATAAAGTATCAAATGCTGATAAAATATTTTTAAAATATGTCAATATTTGATATTCTTAAAAATAAATTGATCATCCTTCATAATTCTTAAATAAATAAATAAGGAACGAGAGATAGCTGGAGAGGAGAAATAAAGAAATGAATAAATTGATTTTCTTTCCAATTTTGTTCTCTATTCAATTTTAATTGTAACATATAATGTGGCAGTATGTGTGATGAATATGTTTATAATTAAATTTAGACTTCTATACATAAAAAAAAAGTATGTAATTAAAAGAAGACATATTATTCAATTGAAGGACTTATATTAAATTCTAAATTTTATCTTTTATTCATAATTGTTGACAGATTAGAACATCTAGGTGGATAATATAAGAATGAAAATATATAAAATGTGGCATATATTTAAAGAAGAAAAAAAGTTAGGATGCCGTGACCAATTCCGTCATGACATGACACATGTCATGATGTGTTCCGTGTTATATTTATTCACGTATTATGATTAGGTTTTGGAAAATATAATCCGATAGAAAACAATATGCAAACTAACATAGTCTAGGATACACAATGCAGCGTTAAACATGCACAAGACTAATATTTTACTATTTCTTATATTTTTTTCATTTTTTCAGGTTTTTTTTTTCTAAACTTTTTTTAATGAACTAACTTAAATTACATAATTAAACTTGAGTAACGTGGGTAGCTGAAATAGCACACTTCTATCTCATAACTTAGTATTTAAGGTCCGAAAACGCTATAGCGCTACTATAATGCGTTATTTAGAACACTGATAACAACACAATAATAGGGCAGAACACGTAAAAAATAAACTTAATTACGATGTGACACAATACGTAATTAAAATCACGAGTTTCAAACTTACGACATTTCACATAAAAAAATTATTGTATTTTACAACTACATTAAATACTGATTATCACGAAACAAAAATATATTAAATAATACAACATACTTTTTTTTCACGAACAGATACGGGAACCAATAAATTTTGAATTAGAAGTTTTAATTCATATTTGGTCTTCTATTTCAAATTTTAAAATTAAGTATCTTTTCCTTCAAACTATAAATAATTTTATGTTTGTACTTTTAAAACATAGAAATTTTCATATATTAAACAGTTTAAAATCTCAAAATGACATATTTTCTTCTAAAAAAAATGTAAATTATGCTTGTAGATTAATTAGTTCACCTTGTAAAATATCAAAATTCTCATGTATCAACAGCCTAATGTATTTTTCATCAGCACTAATTTCGTATCCGTTTAAACGGATGTTATTTCTATTTATTTTCATTGTACACTTGACAGCTCCTATCAAGCTTTTCAAAACAAAAATTTCGTATCCGTAGATTAATTGTTTTACCTTTATTTTGAAATAAATTGAAATCTCTTTTTCTTTTTCTTCTTTTTCTTAGGCCGAATTAAAGTCTATAGGAGATGCATTTTGAATCATTGATTCAAAGAGTTACAAATTATTGTTACATATTATTATATAAGTGTCTTTAAAAGCATTCAACCGTATACAAACTAAAAATGCAGAGAAGATAAGTGCATTCTTTGAATACAAATTTAATCATTCTTACTTTATTGTACTGATAAGAGCTTAGTTATTTCTCTCTTTTTAAAACCTTTACAAGGGCTATCAAGTTGTAAAATCTATCTCGCTCTCTCTCAATCGTCTAGCAATGCTCTGCTCATTAAAGAGATTTTTATAATCCAAAGAGTTGGTCAGATAAATTAAAAAAGTAAACAACCTACCAAGTATGACTTAGGTTTTATGTACTTCTAAGAAATAAATATGTTCTCTTTATATATATTGGAATTGTAACATATGTGGAAGTTATTGTGTTATTGAAAAATAAAGATAATTAATATCTTCAAATGATGAGAAGAAATATATAGTTTTAAAATTTTAAAAATGCAAATTGAAATTCAACCCGAAGAAAGATCCACAGTGTTTACATATACCCTATGAACACAATCTGAAACCATACAAGGCACATGCGACACATGCATGGTTTAACTTGTAAAAGGTCAGCCGTCGTTGGACGCAACAACGCCATGTACTCCACGGTTCTAGTTGTGATCAGGCTTTTATTATACGAGTTAATATAAAATTAAAGCCATTGCTCACCAAACAAAAGAAAAATAAGGTGCATTTGGAATTGCTTTGTTTTCTATGCCAATATATATATTCTAACAACAAATAGCTGTGCTCAAAGCGAAATTCACTCATAGCAGTTCCAGCAGATCGGATGGAAACCAATCTGCTGCTATCCTAGAGGATAGCAGGATCCTGCAAGTTGATCGATTTGTATGATTATCTTATAATAGAATATATATATATCCAATACATGTTACATGTGCAACTTGAGTATTTAAAATGGTAGCAATAATTAATGAGTCCAATCTCAGAGATGGTCTGTTGTCTGTACCAATGTTCTAAATAGCGATTATAACGGCATAGTAGGGAGACAAAAAAAAAAAGCTATTGCGAATAGTGTAGCTATAGCAGAAGTTATCACACATAGCGATTTTTCCTTTTCAGACTTTATATTCTATATTTCTACTAATTATTAACATAATCAATATTAGAGAATTAATGTAACAACTAAATGACAACTAATCTAAGTCTATACTTTTTATCAATTACGCAAATAAGAAGAAAAAAAAAATCTAAAAAGTAACATTATTTAATAGTTTATATTTCACCGTATTACATAGTATAATAGACAAAGATCAATTAATTTTATATGGTAAATGAAGTCAATATACATATTTAAACATTTTATAATTATAATAATAATCAAAATCAGCTTTCAATTGAAACGAACGATAATAATTTTACAAATAAATACTATAAAAAGAGTAATCAAAATGAAGAACTAGTATTTGAATATTTCTCGATATAGAATGAGAAAATAAATCACAAATAAAAATAGAAACATATAATTTGGTTTAGTATACTTATCGTAGAAGACCATATGACATTAGAAATAAGAATAGAAGTACAGAAGTCTATATAAATTGCAAAAAAAAAACCATGTAACATAACGGTAGCTATAGCGGATCTCATATAGCGATAATAGTGGTCAGCTATTATAGCTATAGTGGTCGCAGCTAAGTTAGCACAATTTTTATCTCATAGTTTAGTATTTATGGTCCGAAAAAATTATAGCGTAACTATTTAGAACCTGATCTGTACACACACCATCATAAGAAAAAACTATCTACAGAAAGAAAAGCAGTTAATTATTATTAAAATCAGTATTTAAGTAATCATGTGATTCGCGTTCCACGGATGAGATTTAATGCGGCAAGGTGGAAGCACGCTTATTAGTGGCTCATGCTGTCATGCAGCAAAGAATGGATTTTACAATCAACCAAACCAATGAAGACGCTGAGCATTTGTGGGTCATCAGAATGACTCGCCATACTAATGGTGATGTGAATTCTCAATCAATTAAAAGAAAAGCCAATAAAAATTTACCAAAAGTAACAGTGATATTTTTCCCTCCCCATTTGCTTCAAGTTTGAAAATTCCTTTTTTCTCTTCTTCTTCTTTAGACACCTTCTTTTTCTTTATCATTATTGGGAGAACTAAGAGGATAGTTGACAGCAATAGCCCTAGTCGTTAGCTCTCATCTTTCTTTGCACTCCCACATGCAACCCAAATAGAAAAAAAAAATCTCATTTCTTTTGGTCACTAGCTAGTCAATATTGAAGGCTATCGGTGTTTGTCATTAAAGGATATGGTTTATTTCTTTTGTTGTTTCAATTGTTTGTGTTGTTAGATGTTGATGTTTTTTAAATATTGATGTAGTTTGAATGATGTTTTGGATATAAAATAATTGATGTATTTTATGTTTTAATTAATAAAAATTATACTTAACAGCCACTGTTAAGATTTTCAAAAAAAAAAAAAAACAAACATTTAGGTATAGTTTTGCCATTTCTTAATAATAGAGCTATAATTTTTTTTCATAAAATCATTGTTTAAAAAAGACAGATCAATGCGAGTGCATGTATCTGAATCATCAGCTCGTCATTCAGTACCAGTGTACCACACCTTATTGACAGACTAACAGTTATATTTGTCGTCGTGGTTACTGTATTTTATTTTAGTGCACCATTATGAATTCAAAATGTGTCACTAAAATTGCAAATAACATGATCCATATATTTCTGATTTTGTAAGAAAACAATTGACAGTACCAGTTTTCAAAATGTATCACTAGTCACAAACATATGTTTTTTTTTTGAAGGTCAGTCACAAACATATGTTGCTAAACCAGTCTGAATTTTGTACCAGTGAGGAGCAAAGAGCTGGTACAACAGAAAGATGCTGGCATAGGTAGACAACAAATGTTTTGAACAAGGTATTAATTAAAAAGTACACATGTTAAACAATTCAAGAACAACACAATCTAAACAACTTTGGAACGTCGCCTGGGCGGTGGGCGCCTGGGCTCTGTGGAGAGGGAAAGGAATCACAGGCTATTCGACAGCCAGCAACATTTGGTGCATCACTTGATACATGATACAAGTCATGATGTCATGCTTTGATCGCGCTATGGGTAGGAGGAGGGCCAAGATGTACCAGTCGTTACTGTGACATGTTGCCGCCATTAATTTTTGCTAGTTAGCTATTTTCTACTTTTTAATTGGCCATTTTTGTATTGAGAGTCATGAAGCCAAGCTCTGATGTTAGATGTATGAATTAAACTTTTAGTTGTTGGCTGTAATCACCACCAACCTTAAAAAAAAAAAAAAAAAGTACACATTTTTCATATCAATTCAAACAAAGCGCTGGTACAACAGGAAACTAGCACTCATTTCTCCATTCAAGGAATAAATAAGGCATCACAGTTGGCTAATTAACAGAAAAGCATGCACGACATTAGGCATACAATTATTCTCAGATGCATTTACAGTACATTGTGTGTGGCTCTTTATATCTTTCAACAATTTTGACCACATTTATGATCTTCAGATTACCAAAACTGGCGGATAATATCCAATATGAATCCTTTATATACCCAAAATATTATTTTTCTACAATCAAACATATACAAAGAATATTATGCATATAATTAATTAAAACGCATTTACTGTACGTTATTAATTTAAACGATGTTTGTAATCAATTTCGGCCACATTTATGACTGAAATATCATCAAAGTTTTCAGATAACAATGAGCATTTGTCACATTTACATACTCATAAATTTATTTATGCAAAAATAAAACAAGTGCATCAAATATTACGCATATAATTAATCTTCCAAATATTATTTTACATAAGCTGCCACTTATTTCGCCATAACCAGGCATAAAACTAATATCTAATATGAGGTGTGAACATTTTTAACAATGAGCCGAAGGTCATCCTTCCTATGCACGGAGAATCCTGGTGAATCACCCATATTGAACTGCTCCCTTGTCATTCCACTCGGCAACTCCCAATCAAAATGATGTATGAGATTTGCCAATGCAAGCTCTACCATGGCTGTACCAAACAATATACCAGAACAAATTCTGCGTCCTGCTCCAAACGGGATGAGCTGAAAGTCATTGCCTTTGTAGTCCACTTGGCTACCAATGAATCTTTCTGGCATGAACTCCTCTGGCACCTCCCATGATTTTGCCTCCCTTGCAATGGCCCAGGCATTGATAAGGACTCTGGTTCCTTTAGGAATTGTGAAACCATTTATTTCACATTCTTCCATTGCTTCCCTTGGAAGCAGCAGAGGGAGAGGAGGATGTAGCCGTAGGGTTTCTTTGATTACTGCTTTTAGGTAGCTCATTTGATTCAAATCTTCTGATCTCACCATGTCACCGTGCTTTACTATTCTCCGGACCTCTTGCTGCAGCTTCTTCATGAGATTAGGATTTTTGATAAGCTCAGACATAGCCCAATCGATGGTGATGTATGTTGTATCAATTCCAGCAGCAAATGCATCCTGAAAATTTTGATTTTAAAATGTATATAGTTAATTATAAAGTCAAGGTACACGACATAATTGTAAATAAATTATTGTTTCCCCTCTTTTGTCATTTTCAATTAAAAATTGCAAAATTGTTGAAAATAATGAAGATTGGGATCCAATTAACCTTAGACCCGTTAAGGATTTACATCATTAGTTACTTTTAGAAATAAAAGGAGCAATAAATATCTCCACCTTTATTTAGAATATTACCGTTGTATAGGCATCCGTTAGGATTAGAAATAGACAGATGTTACTTTTCTTTTTTTTTAGATATAAATAGGCTACACTGTAACAGTTTCAACTAAGAATGAAATATACAATTTCTCATTCATCTTCTCTGTCTCAAACTCATAGATTCAACAAAAATCCGTAATACACAAACACACACACTCTCTCACACTCACATATACACACACACACTCTCTCACACTCACATATACACACACACAAACATAATACATACATTTATATGACTTCTTTTGGTAGGTAAGTTCAATGATTTGAAATTTTCCAAAATAAAATATAAGTAAATAAATAAAGCTTACCCCCAGTAGCCCCTTCATCTGATCCAAGGATAAATCGAAGTCGATCAAGCTAGGATCATTCTTCAAACAAAGTAAAATATCAACAAAACTATTTTGTCCCTCATTATCCTCTCCACTTCCAATATGAGCTTGAATTACATCTTCAAACAACAGGTCCCACTTATTTCTAGTTCTACGAGCCCTCCGGCTATATCCTATAACCCCTTCTAACCATGACAAAGAAGGAAACAAATCGCCAATACTAAGTCGTCCAATTAATTTAAAATTCTCCTCTATCACCTCTTGGATCATTGCATACCTCCGTTCTTCCATAGTGAATTTTCCAGAAACAACCCTACAAATTACATCAATCATGAATGAGAACAGAACCTTGCTTAATTCTACAGGATTACCGCTCAAAATGGTGGCATGGTTGCTAAGTTTTGCAATCAAATTTCCAACTTCCTCCTCTTGGATTGTTTTATAAGAGGCAATCTTCTTAGTATTCATTAAATGAATTGCGAAGATCTTTTTCAATTGCCTCCAATCCTCGCCGTAAGGCTCAAAGGCCATGTCACGAAAACGAATGATGTCAGCGATGACAGCAGAAGGCCGAGTGGCAAAGGTGAGATCATGGGTCCGCATGACAGCATATGCCATATCAGCTGACGAAACAATAAGCCATGGTACTTCACCAAAATGAACTAGCATGAGGGGCCCATATTTCTGAGAGAGTGAATAGAGAGATTGATGGGGAAGAGAGCTTATTTGGTGGATGTTTCCTATGAATGGAAGTTTTGGAGGCGAAGGAGGGCAGTTTGAGAAGTTTCTTCTCTTTATGGCGAAGCAAAGTATGAAGATGGATAACAGAAAGATGCAGAGTAGTGACATACTCTGCATTGAAGTAAAGATCACTTGAAGATGCACCATGTTTGTTATCTGAGATTGCCTTTCTTTTTTTCCGAATGTGTTATATTCTACAAGGGTCTGTCACTAAGCATCAATTTATTGCACAACTGAAGCAGATAATGACACTAAAAATTGACCTTAACCTCCCAACTGGCCAACGTGGTGCAGCAGTTTTGCTTATTCTATAGAGAAACTCTTATCCTGCTTACCTATATGAAAACGTCTTACCACTTTTTTTTTCTTTTTGTTTGGCATCACAACTTTTTTGGGGTGAGGTTCGTAATTAATCTGTGAACGGTTTTCATTCTCAGGACCGTTTAAACTTATATAAGGTTCACACAAATCACAGATCAATCAGTTTAAACCTGAATTTGGATAAATATTTCCAAAGCCCTTTGGAGAAAACCCAATTCCTCTTGTTTTATATTATCTTAAATAAAGGATATGTGGTGTATATATACAAGTACACAACTTAATTTCTGACTCCATTTATTGCACTTGTTTTATTATATTAAGTTTTGATTTTTGAACCATTCACGCATTCCAAAATATGTACTTATAAAATAATAATGCTGATATCAGTGAGTTATATATGTAACTATAAAGTAATTTGATCGATGTGCTCTGATCCGTTTTTTGCGGAGCCAAAGATTAACTGACTACTAACAGACAAACCTCTGCTAAGTTTTGAAAAAAAAGAGAGAGACTACAAACAGACAAAGGGAAAGAGTGAAGAAAGCATACTTAATTAATTATGAAAAAATTTTTCAGATCGCGTTAATTCAGTTTCCCCATAATAAAATAAATTAATAATGTTTATCAGATCTGATCTATTAACTATTAAGGGCATTTTTACTTTTTTGGGTGGAATTTCTTATATATCCCACAAAAACTTCAATCTTATATGTATCCCACTCCAAAATCAACAATTACATATTTATCTTTTAAAATTGTAAAAACTCACAAGTTTATCCCGTATAACTATTTAAGTATTTAACCCAGTTAGCTCCAGTAATTGAATATAGAGTATTGTCGTAATATATCAAGGGAGCTGTGGCACTGTTGTAATATAATTTGAGATTAGTTAGACAGTTAGTTCAGATCACTGTTGTAAAGGCATCTCTTTGTAATCAGACGTTTGAGCAATCTAATACAAGAAATCAAAGATTATCTCCATACAATTCTCTCTATCTCTCTCTCTTTACAATAACTTTATAATATATCAAATATCTCCAAAAACGGTTAAGTAATAATATTTGAAACTCTGAAATTTAAGTGTAAACTATTATACCCTTGCTTTTAATTCTCTCATTTCTCTTCGTCTGAACCTTATTATATATAAAGATGTTTTTACTGAAATCTCACTGAAAAAGTGCAAGCATCAGCCTAGATGCCATTACCAGCACCCATTGGTGGACCCATGAATAATCAGGGATAGGCAAGTGCCTACCCGAAATTTGAAATTTCTTTTTAAACTCAGTATTATTTTATACTTGTATCTACCTCTGATTTGATATAATGCTTACTCTTGAATTTAATTTACGGTTCAGTAGAAAAAAATTGTGCGGAAAAGAAAGTCAATTCAGACTAATCCGTGTAAAAGAAAAAAAGAAAAGAAAAGATGCAGTTTGATTCAGAATACTTAAAAGAATCATTCATTTATTAGGAGAAAAAAGAAGTCTGCTACTAAGGATATAAATGCGTACTGTGTCATGACTAGTCACGCCATAACTTGGATCACGTATCTTGCTGTGTTGTGATTAAATTTAAAAAAATGGTCATGACACGTGAATGGTTACAACATGTTAATCACCCCGTGACTATACGTGGCTGGTCACGTTTGCACGTTTAACTATTTTTTTCATAATCTAGGTCAGTTTATTTAAGATTCACCATTCGATTAGGATCTAATGGTCTTAAATACACATGACCATATATCGTGCCGTGACCAAATTGTTTGTTTGACGTGCATTGTCATGTTAAATTTTCGAAAATGATGTCATGTGTGATAGGGTCATGTTCCCAATGCCATTTTAGTTTCAATCTAGGCTAAAAACAAGGTCAGGATTCAGACCTCACTTAGAGGCCAGCCCAGAATGAAAATGCAAAGTCTATAATTGAAGCCCATAATAATTAAAGCCTAGAATAGGCTGACATAAATAGGCTCAAATACAAGCCTGTCCGACTTAAGATCCACAATGATCGCCCCTCGAACGACGTAACCACTCACGACATTGATTACGGCATAACTGTCGATGAGGTCAGTTATAATGTGGCCATGATCACACGATCTCATAACTGACCACAACCTGGCTTACACACAAAGCGATTCAAGGGTTAGAGGTCAGACTATATAAAGTCCCTTCTTTGACAGGACAAGGGCGAACACTTAGCGATACACACTCACATTCTTGAAGATAACATAAGTTAGAGTTCTATATTTCCGAGATCTTCCCCAGTCTCCTTAGTCTCTTTCTGGCTTTAGAGATCCGAAATCATCTTTCGATCTCATGAGTTCTACCTCTTAGCCTGCAACCTCAAGCAGGACGAGCCCAACCCAAGCCCTTTTAGCATACGGCATACTGTCCCGAGATAGCCCGTATCAATGTGAATGGTCACAACACATAACTGACACATATGCCGTGAGGGAAGAGTATCCTAATGTGACGTATCTAATCGTACTATGATTTTTTTATATCTATATTTACTACTCTATTTCAATTTGCCAAGAAAGAAAAAAAAATGTACTTTTATTAATATTTTATATCTATCTCTGATTAAAATTCTGAATCAGCTCCTGCTAGTACCCACTAATTTAAGTATAACAAGATGGCCATCTCGCAAGATAATCAAAGTCAACATAGCACTGAAGAAGGTAAATGTAATTAGTGGTTTAATTATACCCAACCCGGGTAGCCCTTACCCTGCCTGTCCGTGCCCATGCCCGGGTATAGACGGGTAAACAGGTATGGCAGGTACGGATATAAAACGGGCTGGACACTGATTTTGAAGCAAGAACCCGAGTATACTCGAACCACCTTGAACCTGTGCCTGTCGTGCCCGTGCCCGAGCCAGTGTACCCGTGTACCGGTGCCCGTGCCCGTACCCCTATACCTGTGTATCTTTTTTTAAAAAAAAAAAATTCAAAATTCAAAAAAATTCCCCCCCCCCCCCCCCCCCCTACATGGTTACATTATATATATTGTATATGTATATGTATATCAAATTTTAAAACACTTAATATATTATACAAAAACCTAAGTTATATATAATTATATGTAAATATATTATATTATACATATATTAATTAAATTTATGCAATTTAAAGTAGTTGATTTAAGCAATTGATTTAAGCAACATTGTTTTAAAATAATTAGTAATTGATTTAACCTATCAAAAATAAAATGAACGTTTAGAAAATATATTATCAATTTAAAATGTAAACTAAAAATTTCGAGATATAAATTAATTATGAAACTATATAATTAGAAGGAGAATTTGAAAATAAAATAAAATGACTCGTGTAAAGAAATAATAAATACATTTGTACTTAGCCAAATAAATATACAAATTTCCGCACGAATAATTTTTATATATAAGTTACAAATTTTATTTATTTAGAAATTATAAAGATGTGACTTGATAATTTTAT
This sequence comes from Carex pumila, assembly GCA_033356055.1. Classification (NCBI taxonomy): domain Eukaryota; kingdom Viridiplantae; phylum Streptophyta; class Magnoliopsida; order Poales; family Cyperaceae; genus Carex; species Carex pumila. The sequence goes on from JARJHM010000110.1 coordinate 70,683, forward strand.
GTATATATATTTACACTATTTGATACTAAACTATTATGTCTATTTAGATTTTAAAAGTCAAAATTATAAACACGTATTAATATTCGTATGACACCGTAAAAAAAACAGAAAAAAAAAAACGGACTGGACCAGCCCCTACCCAGACCGCCCTGCCCCCTGCGAGTACTGCGGGCAAGGGTATAGGACGGGCAAGACACGGTTTTTGGGAAAAAAAATCCGAGGATGCCCGGTGGTACCCGTCTACCCGAGATACCCGTGCCCGAGACTTGCCTGTGCCCGGGTATGCCTGGTCTGTCCGGCCCGGCCCGAGTATTAAACCACTAAATGTAATATATTCTGTTCAAGGTGTTAGAGGGAGGTGCTTTTAAGTATGACCCTGTCAAGGGTTTTGTTACCGGGTCTGAGCCCGACAAGCAAACAGTACCTTGTGGCTGTCTGATCCAATTTAGAGTAACTTCACTATGCGTCTCCAAGTGAGCACCATAAGGAATGTCGAGATTAACTACAAATGAAAATTTAAATTTTGATTGTAATGTTAGAGCTCAGGATCAGAACCACCCGTCTTCTTCTAGATTGACGGATTCTTCTAGTGGCGGCCCAGGCCCGATAACGAGAAGGCTTTAGCTCAACTCGACTCGGCTCGTTTTAAGACCAAAGAAATTGAAGAGAAAGATCGCCTCGGCTCGTTTGACCTCGGCTCAAACTCGCCCAAAGCTCAGTTCGGAAACAAAAATCTGAGCTCGTTCGCGCTCTCTCTCTCTCTCTCTCTCCTGTGAGGCGGTGAGTCTCCAGTCTCGTGACTTCTCTCTTACATCTCTATTTTCAAAATTCAGGTCCTCTCTGTTTCTTTCTGAAGAGAGCAGGTGGTTTTAAATAAACTGGAGATTATTCTTGGAACTGGAAAAGCAAAATGAGGTTCCGACAAAAAAGAGACACAAAGGTAAAACCAAAAAACAAATAGTTAAAAAATGCGAAGTCTTCTTAGCACATGAACTCAAAAAAATAACATATACAAAAGAGAAAGTAAATTATTTGGTCAGTTTCTGGCTCAATACTAGACCACTCTAGTCAGGGATCAGGTGCATGCTGCGATAGAAAAGCTAGTCAATTTCATTCTAGCAGCCCTTTAAGTTTTATTATTTGAAATTATTGCAAGAAATTATGGATAGATGGGAACCAGAAGCACCAATGTACCAGTAACCACGTAACAACAAATCCTTCCAGTCTTATTTCTGTATGTAGAAAATGAATGATGGAATAACAACCAACGGTCAAGTATGACCCTCCAATGCAGATGAAAAAGAAGATGACGATAAAGATGATAATGAAGATGGCAATGAAGACTACTTCGAGTGAAAGAATCTGTATCTATTCACATTATTATTATTTTTTTAAAAAAGGTTGAACTTATCTGATGGTAATGTTGAATCTGTGTATCTGTTACAGTTTTTGATGATTTTGTTGTAGAGTGATTGATTTTTGTTGATTTCTTATTTTCTTGTAAGGATGTATGTTGTGTGATCAATTGGGGTGCATTATAAATAGATTGTTGAAAATTAAGCAGCTTTGATGCTACAACATTAATTATGCGATTGTTTGAGTAATTTATAAATTTTAATTATTTTTTTTTAAATATCAAAGGTGTAAATTAGACAAAATTACATAATCAATTCAGAGTTATAGCATGGATACATAAAAATCAATAGTTCAATAATTCTTGTTACAAATGCATTTAGAATTATAGATTCATACAATAGAAAAAGAAACTGCGGGCACCGAGGGCCCTGACTTTTGCATCACCACTTGCAGCAGTTAGTTGTTGAAATTTGTTCAGCATGAAACTAACAAGTATAACATAGAGCTATTGTGAAAATTTGGGGCAAGGTATCAACCCATCAACTAAGCCTAGGATTGAATTAAGAAATCAAAACCTGAATTAATAAATCATTGAGCAAAAGTTAAGTTGAAGACGTCTTGAAGAATCTTATAATTTTGAATCATTTCATACTCTGACTCCACATCAACATTGACCTAATTAAATTCAAAGACCTACTGATTAGAAACATAATTAGTTGTACACTTCAAGGAAAAAGAAAAAATAACCAAAAGAGAAATTAAAACCAGGATGAATCATATCCATCATTTGATACTGAATTGCTCCAGAGCATGCCTGAAATATAACCAGAATACGAAGACAAAACCTATGAGTAAGACAAAGCAAAGCAAATTAGACCACATATAAGATAAGACAAAGCAAATTAGATAAAATTACAAAATCAATTCAGTCCCATTTTTTCATTGTCTCATAATACCATTATAGCCTTATTTGCACAATATGGTCTTACCATACGTCAACAACAAACAAAATTGAAAACTTTGCAACTTATTTATGCAGTCAGAATGCCAACATTCATCTGGATCAAGAGGAGAAATTACTTGTACAGATCTTGATTCAAGAGAAGTTGTAACTTATTTATGCAGTCAGGAGAAAAAATGAAAAAAAAATCAACAAAGAAAATGCTTGTACATACCTTGATTCAAGAGAAGTTGTAACCCATCGTATTTCTCATTCAAAAAGGAGAGGAGTGAGAGGAGAGAGACAACGAAAGATAGCCTTATGAGAGGGTGGGGGCGAGGTGTGCCCGGAGGGGAGGAGGATAGAGGCGGGTGGCGAGCGTAAAGGGCGAGGGGGCGGTAGGAAAGGAAAAGAGAGAGAAATGAGACGAGAGTAACTGGAGATGACTTCTCCAAAAAGAACTCGCCAACAAATTTTTAATCCTAACCGTTGATGAATATGATTGATGAACGGTTTAGATTTGGAGGCTTAATGGAGGCATTGGAACCCTCCTCATATATATATAGAGAGAGAGTTGGGCTAAAATGAGCTATAGAGTAAAATAAGTTTGTGCTTCATGACACTATATTTTTATTTTAAAAATTCAAATCACCGATCCGAACAGCTCAACATGATCTCCATATTGAAATGTACTTGGAGACCAAATTTTACATTTTTTTGGAATTTTTTTACTATTTATTAAGCCACTTTGAAAATCGTTGATCCGATGGTCCAGAAATTTTGTATGTTTTTTACTATTCACAGCAAAACATCATTTTTCAAAATTGCTTAAAAAATTTCAAAAAATGTAAATTTTAGTTTCCAAACACATTTCAATATGGAGAACATGTTGGAAGGTTCGAATCGGTTGTTTGGATTTTCAAAATAAAAATATGGCGTAGAGTATAAACGCGTTTTACTCCATGACTCACCCAAGTCAACTTCTATATATATATATAGAGAGAGAGAGAGAAAGATGGGCTATGGTGCATTGCAATGCATAAACCCTCTTATGCATTGCACTATAAATCATGGATTTAAAGTCCAAATGACCGATCCGAACCATTCATCTTGTTCTTCATATTAATATGTGCTTGGGAACCAAATTTTACATTTTTTGGATTTTTTTTACTATTTATTAAATAATTTTGAAAGTCACTAATCTGATGGTCCAGAAAATTTAACTATTCACAGCAAAACAACAATTTTCAAAAATGCTTAATAAATAGTAAAAAAATTTCAAAAAATGTAAAATTTGGTCTTCAAGCACATTTCAATATGGATTAAACATCTAATGGTTCAGATTGATCTTTTGAACTTTAGATCATGATTTATAGTGCAATGTATAAGGGGGTTCATGCATTGCAATGCAACATAGTCCATCTCTCTCTCTCTCTCTCTCTCTCTATATATATATATATATAGCAAAACTAGGGTGTAATGTGCTCACCAAGAGGAGTTGGTGAGTACACCTCCTAATGACTATCAGATTGACTTCGAACTACGAATCTAAACCATTGAAATTCAAGTACTTCGTGAGTGATGCATGTATATGCAAAATTTTTAAAATTTTGAATTCATTTAGTACATGATCAAGCGGTCAAAACAATGGACATTTTATAAATTGTTTTTTAAATGTTTTATGTATTATTTTTTCATCATTGTTTTGACCACTTGACCATGTAATGAATGAATTCAAAACTTTAAAAGATTTTATATACATGCATCACTCACGAAGTACTTGGATTTCAACGGTTTGAATTTGTAATTCGGAATCAATCCAATAGCCATTTGGAGGTGTGCTCACCAATCTCTCTTGGTGAGCACATCACACCCTAGTTTTGCTCATATATATATATATATATATGAGGGGGATCAAGTTACAACAAGCATTATTTACATTTTTAAAGTTCAAATCGTCGATCCAAACCGTTAGATGTGATCTCTACAATAAAATGTGCTTAGAGACCAAATTTTACATTTTTTGGAATTTTTTTAGTATTTATTAAGGTGGGTACAAAAACTAGTCAAATTCGTACCATTGAATTTTGTACCCATCTTAATAAATAGTAAAAAAATTCCAAAAAATATAAAATTTGGTCTCCAAGCACATTTTATTGTAGAGATCACATCTAACGGTTTGAATCGACGATTTGAATTTTAAAAATGTAAATAATGCTTGTTGTAACTCAAAAAATATTGTAACTTGATCGCTCCTCTATATATATATACATATATAAAGAAATAATATATAATTCAATGCATCCAAATCTAGATATGAGAATCTTAGCTACTCAAAGTCATAACAAAATAAAATGAATAAAATAAGAAAAACATAACCACAACCCTTGAAGATTAAAGAACTCCTCCTTAAATAATGTCTTCTTATCTCGCCTTGGACTTCAAGAGCTTTCTCTTCTTACTCCAAAATTTTACATAATTTTCACATTATTTTACTCTAATTTCTAAACTTGTACAACTAAAACATACACACTAAATCATATTACAAAAAGGATTTATATAGTATTCCTAAAGAGTAGCCATGGTGGTCATTTATAGCCTTACGTGACGCACGTAACTCAAAAATATACAACAACGCCATGTCCAAATCCTCCACATTGAACAAGTGCCAATTTTTATTTTTATTTTGCAAATTTTGATAAACTAATAAGCTCTCTGTAATATTGGTGCTGCAGCATTGAACAAGTGCCGAATTAAAACTCATTCAAATCCTCCACAAGTCGTCAGCATATCCACAGAATTAATATTACTTCAACTGTATTATCACGAGACTCATGAAGTATGAACTTTCAAACTTGAACCAGCAAATGGGAAAAAAAAATGTCACGCAAGTTATCTAAACTAAAAAAATATGCCACTATCTGCGAGGGTGAAAAACAAACTATTATCAAAGATGGACTGATAAAGGTTGCTATTTTTGAAAATATCATTATTACTGGTGGTAGTATATATCCACAAAGATATTGACAATAAAAAATACTTTTAAAAAAACATTTTTACCTTTACGAATATTAGTAGAGCAGATCTACTGTAGCACGGGGGGTAGCCGCCCCTCTCTAAATTTTGAGTTTTAGTGATGATCTATTGGTACCGATTGAGTTTATTCTTCCTTGAAATTTTTTTTTGTTCCCATTTGAATGTTTGATTTGTAATTCGAGTTAAATTTAGTGTTAAAATCAAAATAAATTTCTTGAATTATGATTGGTAATATTAATTATAAGTTATAATATCATAAATTATAAGTCAAGACATTGAAAAATATAAGTCAAAATATTGTTTTTTTTTATTGAGTATCCAATTAGTTAATGAGTTTAAATCCGATAAGCTATTTAAACTCGATTAGATATTATTTTGTCTCTTGTCAAAAATTCTGAATCCGCCCATATATGAACCGGAAATAAACATGTGACATTTTCTTATTGCTTGCTGATTTATGCTGATTTACGAGAGGTTAGTCGGAGGACTTTGACGTGGAGCATGCGTTAAAATTTTATTTTTGGAAGGTGGAACAACAATTAGAAAACAATTGATAAGGGACTCATGACTAATCCGCAAATACTTGGAATCATCATTAAAGACATTCAATTAATTAACGGATCTCATCCTCGCAAACGATCTAATGTTTATATTCGTTATGATTGCAAGTTATCTGTCAAAAGATGTATAATTTTTAAACTAAATGCTTTATTTAACATTAATATCAAGGAACGTGAAACAGCTTTTCGTTTAAAACAAAATATAAGAATGAGACAGTATTCACAAAAAATTATGTTGATATATCATCGCAAATATTACCGTTGCTAATAAAAAAACACTTTATATCGGTATACTTTCGTGGATACTGTTCCGTTCTTGTAGCTGTGAATATTAAAAGATATTAATATAGAAAAAGACAATGCTTTTTACAAAAGAGTTCACACATTACAAATTTCGTAGAGCATTAATTGTGAATATTAAAAGATATTTTAAAAAAAATTAAGGAAACAGAGACCAAGAAATTGACAATAAAAGAAAGCTCGAACCGATCATCACCGGACAAAATTGATAATTAACCTTTAATTAGGTAACATGAAAAGGGGATTTGTCCATGAATCAGGTTTAATTTAACCATATATGCTATAAAAAAAATTCATATTTTTTTAGTTGGGGAACAAATTAAATATAGTAATGAGAATTAGCCTTTAGTTTATTAGTAAAAAGTAATATTTTTTCATAGAAAATGTTGCATATTCGAAATTCAGATGGAGGATCATTGCTACTCTGATATCTTGATCCTCATCCCTTCTTAAAATTAAATAAATAAAGTGTAGTAATTGTACCTTTTTTGTCCTGGTTAGAAATGTAAGAATAAAATTGTAATTGTGGCCTTCAATAAATTAAGACCAAAAAAAATTAAGTAAGTTTTAATTAAGATTATTCTGATCAAATGAAGAATGGAAAAGCATGCTAAATAAATAAAATCAGAATTGTGTATCAATCTGAGGAGTTAGTATTTGAAGTCAGCTGATCTAGATTTAAACAAAACTATATGTTAGAGCTGATTTAATATTGGAACATTTCGGATTTGGTAAGAAGTGAGCTACTTGATCTAATATAAAAAAGAATAGATGTAACAAAAAAAATGTCATAATTATAATATACCGCCAGCACTTGATCAGGAGTAGAACTAGGGTGTTCTCAAGTTTATCAAGCTCCTTGATGAACTCAAATTTAAAATTCATTGAATATGCTTCAAATGACGAATCCAAACTATTGAAATTCGTCTACCTTACGAGTGATGCGTCTACATGTGAAAATTTTAAAATTTAAATTAATTTAGTATAAAGTCAAGCGGTCAAAATTAAAAGGTTAATAAATTAATTTTAATGTATTCATTTTTTGAACTTTTTTTGACCCATCGTGACTCTATGCAAAATTAATTTCAAAATAAATAAAAAATTACATGTAGACGCATTACTCATAAGGTAGATGGGTTTCAAATGATTCAGATTCGTCATTTAAAGCTGATTCGATGGATTTTAGACTTGAGTTCACCGAGTTTGGTGTACTTAAGAACACCCTAGTTCTACTCCTTGATCAGTATATACTATATATATTAGGGTTGGTTATGAGTCGAGTTGAGTCTGAGTTGCTAATCCAGTTCTGAGTCAGAAACTCTAATTTGGAATCAACTCGCGACCAACTCAAGTCGAGACGAGTCAACTCATGACTCATAATATAGTATATAGTGAGACAATCTAACTTAATTCTAACCAAAAAAATATTACATAGTTTACCAAAATAATACATAATTAAAGACAATATATAATAAGACAATAGTTAATACATAATTAAAAATTATGAAAATATCAAAATAATACATAGCTAAAAATTATCAAACATATAAGGTTTAGTCGTTTGAGAAGTGATGATATTTTTTTTAGTTTCAAACAACAATACAGTAGATTGTGCAAAACATGTATAAGATTTGGAGACGCAAAATTTAGAAATACACGGATTAGAGTTTGGTGTGAGTCCAACCGAGTTAATTCCGAACCAATTAGGAGGTAATTTGGATTCGACTCATAAATTAACTGAGTCAATAAACTCAAGTCAATTTCAACTCGAATTATTAGTGAATTGAATCCGAATTAATTCCAAACTGAATTTTGAATTGGGAGCTTTTTGTGCACCCCTAATATATATCTATGACAGTGGATGTGTATAGCTCGATTTTGGAATATTTGTTTATACCTTCACAGTTGTATGTTTTTGGATCAGGGAATACAAGCACATTTTTGCTATCATATTGGATAGATATTTTGGCGATTTTCTTATTTGTAGATAATATTGAAAAACTACAGAAAGAAATAAAAAGAGTACCTTAATTATTATTTTTTTATGTATAGAAGAATCAATATAATTTTAATTAAGGTTTTAACTAGCGTGAAAAAACCTAAAAAAAATAGCTATTGCAAATAACGTAGTTATAGCGGAAGTTATCATACATTGCATTTTTTTTTTCTTTTCAAAATTTATATTCTATATTTTTACTAATTATCAAATTATCAATATTAAAAAATTAGAGTAACAACTAAATGACAATTAATCTATGTCTATACTTTTTTCAATTATGCAAAATAAGAAGAAGAAGAAGAAGAAAAAAAAATCTAAATGACAATATTATTTAACAATTCATACTTCCAGTGGTGGAACCACAGCCACCTAGAAGTAGGTAGTTGCCTACCTCTGAAATTTGATAACCATCATCATAGTTAGCTTAGATCTGAGTTTTATCTAACTCTAAATCTAAGTTTGCCTACCTTGGATTGATTAGGTCTCTGTCTTCAGTGAAATCGCGAGAGCCATTACTAATTTGATTGAGTTTTTCTCTGGTTCGGAATAGAATTGAAAGGGAATGAAAAATAGAGAAGAAAGGTCTGAAATGTGAGACCATGATATAAAGTTGTCATTTGTTTTCAAGGAAACTGATTATTTTTTTTATAATGGGCCAAACTTTCAAAAGTGCATGCAAGAGTAAAACTAATAAATTGACTGAAGTTCTAACAAAACTGATGTGGTGTGCACTTCACCAACATCACTATAATCACCAACAAATAAATAAACAGGTTTAAAAAAAGTAGGACCTTGTAGATGCCTAAAAAATGTGGAAAACTATAATTTTATGTTGCATAATTATATGTCGCAGCTATATTATTATGATTAGATTATAATTTATTATATCATTTTTAAAAATGATAACAAACAAATAGTCCAAAAATAACAAATGTTAACTTTAAATAATATATATATTTGTAAACAACGGACTTTATTTAATGAAAAAAATCTACAAAAACACATGCAAGATGTGCTTTAGTTGATTAGCTTACTACATAAATTCATGTTTTTTTAATTATTAGTTGATTACCAAATTGATTAGAAATAAAATGATCTTCATTTTATAGAAAGAGTGTATTGACAATTTTAGTTTTAAATAAAAAAATAAATAAAAATATTAATAATAAATTAATAATATTTATTCTTGCCTATTCCTGACAAAAATCCTGGGCTACGCCACTGCATACTTCATAGTATTACAGATTATAATAGACAAAGAGCAATTAATTTTATAAGTGAAATGAAATCAATATACCTATTTGAACATTTTATATATTATAATAGTGAAAATTAGCTTTCAATGAAATGAATGGCAATAATTTTACAAGTGCATACTAGATGAAGAGCAAGCAAAAGGAAGAATTAATATTTGAATATTTTTGGATATAGAATGAAAGATAAATCACAAATAGGAACAAAAACACATTTCAATTTAGCATATTTATCATAGCTAACCATGTAGCACCAAAAATATAAACAAAAGCACAACAGTCCTTGTAAATTGCAAAAAAAAAGTCCATGTAATATAGTGGTAGCAATAGCATGTAGCACGTAGCAGTAATAACAGTCAGCTATTACAGCTATAGTAATTATAGCTGAATTAGCGCACTTTTATTTCATAACTTAAATTTTATGATATGAAAAGCTATAGCATATGCTAGCTATTTAGAAGGAACAATTTTGTTAAGTTCAATTTATAGGTCAACTTAGTTTCTTAATTATTTTTTTTCTTGGCACATGAGACTGATTTTTTTATTTATATTCAAAAATAAAATTGAATTTTAAAAACTAACTGAGCTGGTTGTAAAATTTTAAATCTACTCAAACCGGTTCACGGTTAACCGGATCCTTTGAAATAGTCCGGTTAACGGTTAACCGGATTTGTGCATTTTCCTTTCTTTCTTTTTTGAAACAGAAAAAAAAAATTGTTTTTATTTTTTGTATTAAAATATTAAAAATGTTGAATATATTTCTTTGAAAATAGATGGAATACAATATAATTTATTTTGAAGACTGCAACAAATAACCTGGATCAATATTTTTCAAATCGGATTTTTCGCAGCTGTAAGAAAAATTAATATATTTCTTTATGTGTTATTGGAAAAAAATAAAAATGCTTAGGTTTCGAGTTATTGATCCGGGTTCAAAAGTCACTTCTAGGTAATCTAAAAAATATTATGATCTTTTTAGTACATTTAATTTATTAAAAGTTATATCTATTTTGAGAATTATTTTTGAATAACAATCATTAAATAAATTAAAGTTTTTATTTTGTTTTGCAAAATAGATACAACTTTTAATAAATTAAATCTATTAGAAAGATCATAATATTTTATAGATTACTTAGAAGTGACTTTTGAACTGGGATCAATAATTTGGAATCTAAGCATTTTTATTTTTTTTTCAATAATACATAAAGAAATATATTAATTTTTTTTTACAGCAGCGACAAATCCGATCTGAAAAATATTGATCCGAGTTATTTGTTGCAGTCTTTCTAATAAAATAAATTATATTGTATTCCATCTATTTTCAAAAAATATATTCAACATTTCTAATATTTTAATACAAAAAATTAAAAAAAAAATTCTGTTTTCAAAAAAAAAGAAAAAAAAGAAAGTGTGTGCCAAGTTCTCAATTTGGCCCAAAGAAAAAATATTTGATATGTATATGTCCGATTAATGGTGCACTGGTTTTGTTTTTGTTTTTTTTATTATTTTTGTTTTTTTATTAAAATATTAGAAATGTTGAATATATTTCTTTGAAAATAGATGGAATACAATATAATTTTATTTATTAGAAATACTGCAACAAATAACCCGGATCAATATTTTTCAGATCAGATTTTTCGCAGCTGTAAGAAAAATTAATATATTTCTTTATGTATTATTGGAAAAAAAAATAAAAATGCTTAGATTCCGAGTTATTGATCCCAGTTCAAAAGTTACTTCTAAGTAATCTAGAAAATATTATGATCTTTCTAATATATTTAATTTATTAAAAGTTGTATCTATTTAGAAAAAAAATAAAAACTTTAATTTAATTAATGATTGTTATTCAAAAATAATTCTCAAAATAGATACAACTTTTAATAAATTAAATGTACTAGAAAGATCATAATATTTTCTAGATTACCTAGAAGTGACTTTTGAACCGGGATCAATAACTCGGAATCTAAGCATTTTTATTTTTTTCCAATAACATATAAAGAAATATATTAATTTTTCTTACAACCGCGAATAATCCGATCTGAAAAATATTGATCCGGGTTATTTGTTGCAGTCTTTCTAATAAAACAAATTATATTGTATTCCATCTATTTTCAAAGAAATATATTCAACATTTCTAATATTTTAATGCAAAAAATAAAAACAAAAAAAAATTATGTTTTAAAAAAAAGAAGGAAAATGCACAAATCCGGTTAACCGTTAATCGGACCCAAACCAAATTTCTGGTTAACGGTTAACCGGACTAATTCAAAGGGTCCGATTAACCGTGAACCGGTTTGGGTAGATGTAAAATTTCACAACCAGTTCAGTTAATTTTTAAAATTCAATTTTTTTTTGGATATAAATAAAAAAATCGCCACATGAGATCATTTATAGGTCAACTCTGAAATTTATTAAGATTAAAAATTTGGCTGTGAAATCTTACTTGACATGGATTTAAAGATACAATTTTGTCTTTAGCGAACTTAATTATTTTACATGAAAAAAATACTACAAATCTTTTTATGCATGAAAAAAATCAAGGTATATTTTCTGGTTGTTGTTTCTTCTTTTCCAATATATTCTACAGATAAATGAACTCACGAATATCCTCATATCCCGCATGGATGCAACTTGATCAATTTGTATGATTTTCTTATAATAAAATATATCATCAATTTGTATGATTATCTTATAATAAAATATATCCAATACATGTGACATGTGCAACTCGAGGATTTAAAATGGTGGCAATGTCAGAGATGGTCTGTTGTCAGTACACACCATTATAAAAAAAAACTATTATTAAAATCGTATTTAAGTAATCATGCGATTCACGTTCCAAGGATGAGATTTAATGCGGCAAGGTGGAAGCATGCTTCTTGGTGGCTCATGCTGTCTAAAAATGAACTTTAGAATCCACCAAACTAATGAAGACGATGAACATTTGCGGGTCATTCAGAGTGACTCGCCACACTAAATGGTGATGTGAATTCTCACCAATAGATAAAGCAAACAAAAATTTACAAAAAAACAGAACAGCGGAATTTCACTATATCCCAAAATACTTCAAAATTACGGATATTTTTTAAAAATAAAATTCCTTTTAAATCTTTAATACAACAAGCACGATTTGTTGATTTTTTTGAAAAATAGCCTCTATCAATGAAATCAATGGAACAAGAAATCAAAACTTATACCGATCTTACGGATTAGTGGAGTCATTTTCTCACCCCGCCACAATATTCTACACAGTTGACCACATCAAATATCTCCATCAGTTCTGTGAATCGGTGAAGCCTAAAAAAACCTATACTTAACAGCATTCCATTATGGATTGGTGCAGGTTTGATAGCATTCCAAAATTTGAATCGGTATAAAATAAAGTGTCCCCCGTTGACAACATTCCATTATGGATTCAAATTTTGGAAATATATCTCGAAAAACGGGGACGACCTAGTGTGTACGGGTCCGGATCTTTTAAGTAACTCAATTTTTGGATTTTGGATCGAAACCATCTGATTCAAATCCGTCGCTCGATATTGCTTTACGATTTGAATTCATCTCTCAAAACGTGTGCACTCCAATTTGACTAAATTATTACGGATTCAAATCAAGTAGTTCTGATTCAAGATCCAAAAATTGGGGTAATTCACTGGATCTGAACTCAGTGTGTACTGGAGGTCATTTGACAAAACTATACTTAAAGCAAATGACTGGAGGTCCTCAAAATAATGCTGTCAAAAAACTATGCTTAAAGCAAATGACCATCCTTTTGTTTTGTCTTTTTTCAAATTTAATTTAATCGGTATAAAACAAAGTGTGTACTGGAGGTTGTCACAAAACTGCTGTCAATGGGTTCAAATTTTGGAAATCAAGCCTTCCTAGAATTCGTATCCTCTAAGGTATCTCAAACTTTGCGTGACTTTTATGAAAAAGCCCAACCGTTTAAATACGTTCTGCACGAATTTCAAAGTACACACAATTTTGACCCCTTACATCACTCCCGAATAGATCGGTGGAGATATAGTATAGGATCTTATGTGGCAAGAGAGTGAATGGGTGTGAAAATTACTCATTAATTTCTAAAATCGGTGTAGGTTTTGATTTTCTTGCTCCATCAATCCTAAAAATTAGTGGAGACTATTTTTCTAAAAAATTCGACCAGTGTACTTATTTTGTTGAAAGTTTTAAAAGAAATTCTATTTTGAAAAAATCATTATGTCCCCTCTAAATTTTAAAACTACGTAATTTCTCCTCTAAAATTTCAAAACTCACAAATTTACTCATTTTATTATTTTTATATTAAAGCATATTTTCTCCTCTAAATTACGTATTCCAAAATTCACAAATTTTATTTTTTTATATTAAAACTTATTTTAAATATATAAAATCTCCATTTTATTCTTTATTAAAAACATATAAAATTTGTGGCTTGTTTAAGAAAAATATGAAGCGCTATATTTAATCAATTTTCAAGGATGAAATAGATATTTTTATCAAGATATAATGGATATCCGATTTTCAAGAACGTAATTTTATTATAAACTTCAAAATTACGTCCCTCTAAATATTAAAATTATGTATTTTTTCCTCTAAAATTTCAAAACTCACAATTTAACTCATTTTATTGTCATTTATATTAAAACTTATTTTAAATATATAAAATCTCCATTTTGTTCTTTATTAAAAACATACAAAATTTGTGGCTTGTTTAAAAAAAAAAATTAGTTCCAATATTTGATCAATTTTGAAGGACAAAATAGATATTTTATAAAGGCATAATGGATATTCAGTTTTTGAAAATCAAATGGATACTTTGCATAAGTTACTATTATATTGATACCACTGGTATTGTTTAGGATTTTGGATAGCATTAGCAAGCATGAATCGGCTATGCTAAAATTAGAAGTAACCGAGTCAGGTACTTATCTAGGAGAGCAGATTACCTGTCTTCCAGGATGCAGGAAAATTCTGTCCTCTTTATCTCTATAATTGAGACTGGTTACTCTTAAATGGACCGGTTACTGTTCATTTTTGAATTTAACTGAATGTGATCCTCCTCCTAGAATGGTAAAATCTTTTTGATATTTTGAAGATCAAAAGAGATGCAATTTTAAATTACAATTTGTCACTAACACGGTAACACCACAGAATGGAACCCTCTGTCACCATTGACAATTGCAATAAATATTTAATATATGGTTGATAATTGTGGTATTTGATCACTCCACGTATCAAGCGCATGAAAGAGCACGTGGGAGATTCTTTCCATAAAAAATATATTTAATGATAGAAAATTAAATATTCTCGTATTTCCTAAGAAAATTAATATATTTTCATCTTTTTACCCAAAAAACAGTGAAGTTGAAATAAACTTAAGTACGTATGCAAAATGAGTTCAAATGATTGCTGTACAATATTTTTCAACCAAAAAGGCAGAGATAACACCGTTTTTTTTTAGTTGCCACTCTAATAAATCAGAATTAAATCAATATCACTTGTTAATTTTGAATTCAGATTCCACCACATTCGCACCGTGGATCTGCGAAATGACCCGCTAGCGCCTAGTCTGCTCGCGCTATGACCCGCTTGAGTGACCCGTTCGCACCGTGGATCTGCGCACCGACCCGTTTGAACCAACCCGTTCGCACCGTGGATCTGCGCACGTGGCGGAATCTGAAATCTGATTTTTCGGGTGGTATTCATTTAATTCTGATTTTTGAGAGTGGTAGGAAAAAAAAAAAAAGAGAGATAACAAATTGAGGCAGTTGAACCTGATATTCGCATGACGCATTTTTTTATTGACATAATATTATTAAAAATTTGACCTAAGATACATAAATTTACCATTCAATTGCCTCTCAAACATTTAAACATCATTTTTTAATTATTTTGCAATATTAATCTTCATAAGTGTCAATCCCATAAAGGAAACAGGAAGCGTATGTGAAGCCAATTGCTGTGTGGAGTTGTGCAGATTTTTTAATTTGGTCCGTTCATTTTGAATTGTACGGATCAGATCAAATTAGATCTTGTCCAAATTGAAAAATATATATATATATTCTCAAAATTTGTAAAACCTGATATGGTTCGTCCGATCCGAAATGAACGGACCAGATTAAAAGCTCCACAGCAATTGGCTTCGCAGAGGATACGCGTCCTATTTGCTCTCGAATATGTTAGAATTGTATCAGTGTGTTCTGCTACAATATTTGTGCACGTCACTTCATTATTCATGCAGATTAATTAAGTACACACGGATCATGAAGCAAATTAGATGATTTTGAATGTGCATTGGGCGATTTAAGTCTGATGTCCATCAAACAAACCTCACTTTCAAAAACAAATTAATTAATGCACTGCAATTACAAACATCAAAGATAATGCATTAAGCATTTGTTAATTTTTTTTGAAGAACAAGACAATCTACTAAAGCGACACTAACAAAATATATTTTAATCAAAGGAGTGACAACTAAAAGGAACAATTAAACTAAAGACATCTACAAAACTTAAAATCTTTTCATAAGCAAATTAGAATATAATATTTTGTTTTAAATTTCCTTTCATTTAATTTCAAAGAAAGAAAGAAAAAGTTTCATCTTTAATTTTCTACTTCTAGATAGTGATTTGTGTTCATTATTGCTAATATGGTGGGAGAACAGGCTTAAAGGAAAGGCCGGTAAATTTGAAAATTTCTCTTATAATAGAAAATGCAGACAAGTTTGATTTTCTTTTTTTTATAGTAATTTTTTTTTACATTGAATTGGGGAAAATAGATGCGGGGTAAAGTTATATATGAATTAATTTTTTTGAATTGAGTAGTGTTAATAATGTTTTTTTTTAAGTGAAAATAGATATCAGCACCCCATATATTAAGTATCAAATAGATAATAGCATAATCATCTTCCACTTGCAAATTATAATATTCATTTGGCCTGTTTAATTGTTATTGTAATTATTACAGTAGTCACAGTATTACTCGTTTTTTTTTTTTTTTGAGATATGCCCGTAGGCCCACAGTATTACTCGTGATGCATGCTTTGAGAGTGCGTATCCTCTGCATTAACTCAAAAGGGAATCTTTTGAGTTAATCAATATCAACCGTTTGATTTTGAACGGAGCCAATCCGCCACCTGCCTATTCTATAATGGGTCCTTCAATATTAGTACAAATCTGGTCTACACGAAGTTTTAAACAGATTGGACAGTTGAGATTGATTAACTCAAAAGATTTCCTTTTGAGTCAAAGCAGAGGATACGGATTCATGCTTCGCAGCCTTCGCTCGTGTCGTGTGATGCACTGGACCTTTCCTGACAAAGTAATTTCGAAATATTCTCTTCCCCTTTAGAGGGGTAAAGATTTTAACAGAGTAGTTTTTGCTTCATGCAGCACACGAACCATATGCCTTACTGTTCTAATTCAATAGGTAGTACGCTGCATGAAGCTAAAACTCCTTTGTTAAAATCTTTACCCCTTGAGAGCAACTATTAAAACCCTCCTGTCCCGCTCTTATTATCATCTCAATTCATTTCTCACTCACTCTATCTTGATTATCAATAGTACACAAGATGCTGCTCCATGGATTGTACGATAGCATTACCGGGAAGAACAGGGAGGCATTGAAGAACGGGAGGATCACCGGCTCAGTTGTGCTGATGAAGAAGAATGTGTTGGATCTCAGCGATTACAGTGGTTCTCTCCTCGATAGGGTCGACGAGCTGCTTGGTAATGGTGTCTCCTTCCAGCTTGTCTCCTCCACCCACACTGATCCCGGTAAACTCTCTACTTTCTTTTTTGGGATTAAGTACATGGTTTCATTTTTGTGCTTTATTTTATTTATGGGAAAATTTCTAATGTGCCAATCTAAACTTTTGAAATAACCAATTTCTCCATCAAAATACCACAATATTCAATATCCCCATTCAAATTTAATATTCTTTCTTCTATGCCCATTTAACTATTTAACATTTTACTTAATTATTTTTTAAAATTAAATTGATCAATATGTCCTATGATTTTAAATAGAAATGTGACATGTCCATTATTTTTTAATACCCTCTTCTTCGCTTCCTCCTTGGACTTTCCTCGATTACCGGCAGTGGGCCCGCATAGCAAATCACCTCTTCTCTTTTTTCCCTGTATACCTAGAACAGCCTGACAATTGAAATTCTGTGTATCAAAACTAAAAAAAGTGATACATTTAAATATATTTTAAATTGTAAAATAAATGGCACGGTGGTTAAGTGGCGAGAGAAACTACCACAGGAGACAAATTAATTAGCAAGAGTGGTAATTAAAAAAAAATTCAAAATGAAACGTTTATCCGAAATTGAACTTGTTTGTTCCCGAAAACTAAACCATGTGCATAATTGAAAATATCCCTACTTGTACTATTGATGAACAATACTTTATTATTATTATTATTATTATTATTTTTTATTTTATTCTGAGTAGCTACTGGGAAAGGCAAAGTAGGAAAGGCAGCCAACTTGGATGAGTGGATGACATCAATGACAACAGTGGTGGCGGGTGAGTCGATGTTTAACATATATTTTGAATGGGATGAGAGTCAGGGAATTCCTGGTGCTGTCATTGTAAAAAATCGCCACCACACCGAGTTCCTCCTCAAGACGCTCACTCTAGAGAGCGTGCCAGGCAAGGGCAAGGTACACTTCGTCTGTAACTCCTGGATCTACCCCGAGTACACTTATGATCGTATCTTCTTCACTAATGAGGTAATATCTTTTGTGCAGTGCAATATTTGTTTTCAGTTTATCATTGCTTGATCAGACTAGAGATATTTATCATTGCTTGATCAGGGAACATTTTTGCTAATCATACTTTTTAAGAATTAAATAGTATTTCTTTTTGAAACATGGATCCAATCCAAACTTTTATAAATTATTTTAATTTAAATCAAATTCAGAAATATTTAGAAAAAAAAAAGTCAAAAAATTAATCTATCTTACAAATATATATATCAATTTTCTCAGACATACCTGCCGAGCAAAATGCCTCTTCCATTGCTGCCATACAGACAACAAGAGCTCATCAATCTCAGAGGAGATGATGTCTCAGGCCCACTGAAAGAGAGTGATCGGGTCTATGGCTATCAGGTCTACAATGACCTAGGTAACCCTGAGAAGAGTGATCTGGTACGCCCTGTTCTCGGTGGGCCAGAGCACCCCTATCCTCGCCGTGGCCGTACCAGTCGACACCCAACCAAAGAAGGTTTGCTCATCACATGCCACTTAACCTTTTATCTTGTTAATTGAATGCATATGGTTGTTGAACCCAGGGTTCTGAAATATGCTCTGGTACTATTTTGATACCTATTTAAACAAGGCGAACAATGAAATTCTATGTAATTAATCACCAAAGCATGTCAGTACCATGTACTGACCAAAACTGAGAGAAGACAACTAAAATTGCTACACATGAACCAATTTTATTTTTAGATTATAAACTAACTTGTCGTGCTAGAATTTCAAAATTCTTCACTATTTATGGGCAGATCCAAACTCGGAGAGCAGGCAAAGTATACTTCAGAGCATGGACATATATGTACCACGTGATGAGCGATTTGGCCACCTGAAGATGTCAGACTTCCTTGCTTTTTTCTTTAAAATCAATTGGCCAAGCTCTCTTCCCTGGACTCATAGCAATCTTTGATGAGACACCAAATGAGTTTGATTCGTTAAAGGATACCTTGGACCTTTATGAGGGGGGAATACACCTGCCCCACCCTCTAATGCTAGATAACCTTCGCCAGAAAATTCCATTCCAGTTCATCAAGGAATGGTTTCGAAAGGAGGGACATGTCTTCAGACTTCCAACTCCGCATGTGCTCAAAGGTAAGAGTAAACCTCTAGTTGATGCTTAATTAATTTAACATGAAGCTTCAAGCTCTGTTAAGAAGAATCCTAATTAAATCGATTAATGTTATTTATTTCTAATGTCAATGCATAGATGATAAATTTGCTTGGAGGTCAGACGAAGAATTTGGGCGTGAAATGCTTGCTGGTGTGAACCCGGTGGTCATTAGATGTCTCCAGGTACATCATTATTTTCTATATGTTGGAGTTTTTATTTAAATGAATCTATAAAAGCTCATATAGTGTTGCGAAATAAGTCAAAACTTGATCTATACAGGAATTCCCCCCAACTAGCAACCTTGATCCAACGATATATGGGAACCAGAGGAGCACAATTAAGGAGGAGCACATTCTAGAGAATCTTGAAGGATTCACAGTGCTTAAGGTAAATAAATAAATAGAGAGACATACTACCATGAGGAGTTCCTTTGTTAACTTAAATTTAAACCTTAAATATCAAAATAAAACAGTAGACATGATCTATATCATTTTCACTATGTACACATAAAAGATCATGACATTTTGATTTTGTTTTGATTAGTATCAAGATCTTGCCAAAAAAAAAAACTTGATGTGGTTAAATTATGAACATTGAATTTTCAATTCATTGATTCAAATAAAACCAAAATAATAAATGATAATTTTTAATCTTCATGTTGAGAAAAAAATACAGAACAAATTTAACATTTTCTATTTTGGACATATACATTTTTGAAGTTATGTTATTAGAAAATTAAAAAATGGAGGTATTTGAACCCCTCATTAACGTAATATACTAATATCAGACTAAGAATCTCATTCTTGTGGTATTACAAAAGCCAATATGCCACACAAAACACATATTCACTTATTTGTGGGTCTTCTTTGACAGGCACTAAAAGAAAATAGGTTATTCATACTCGACCATCATGATGCCTTTATGCCTTACCTACCAAGAATAAATGCATTGAAAGGAAACTTTATCTATGCCACAAGAACACTCTTATTCCTGAGAGATGATGGCACAATCAAGCCGATTGCTATTGAGCTGAGCCTACCTCATTCTGATGGGTTGCAACATGGTGCAACAAGCAAGGTGTACACACCAGCCTCAGAGGGAGTGGAGGGGTCAATTTGGCAGTTGGCCAAGGCCTATGCAGCAGCCAACGATTCTGGATATCACCAACTTATCAGTCATTGGTGTGTTTTAACTTTTATATTATTTCAG
Source organism: Carex pumila (assembly GCA_033356055.1). Lineage (NCBI taxonomy): Eukaryota > Viridiplantae > Streptophyta > Magnoliopsida > Poales > Cyperaceae > Carex > Carex pumila. The sequence continues at coordinate 91,211 of JARJHM010000110.1, forward strand.
TGATTGCAATTACAATTTAATTTTAATCGTGACTTGGATTGTCCATTTAGTTATAATATTAGTGAGAAAAGATTACACTTACAATAATCATGTTGAACATCTTTTTTCAGGCTCAACACCCATGCCGTGATAGAACCATTCATCATAGCCACAAATAGGCAGTTGAGTGTCGTTCACCCAATACACAAGCTAATGAGCCCACATTACCGTGACACAATGAACATCAATGCCTTGGCACGCCAGACACTTATCAATGCCGGTGGCATTTTTGAATCTACTGTTTTTCCTCAGAAATATGCCCTGACCATGTCATCTGATGTCTATAAGAGTTGGAAACTCACAGAGCAAGGCCTACCAGATGATCTCATCAAGAGGTATGGCATATGAAACCACATTTAACATTACAAAGAAATACAACAACCAACAATTAAGTTTAATAGAAATACACATTTAACATTACAAAGAAATACAACAACCAACAATTAAGTTTAATAGAAATACATTAATAATATTTCTAAACTTCTTTATTTCAAATTTTGATATATATATTTATGGAGTTAATTGGGAATTAATAAGGTTTCAAAATATAACCGGACCATTTTTGATTGACATATATATGTTGACTATTGTGAGAAGGTGAAACTTATTAACCTAAATGACAAGTATACAAATCAGATATTTTGTAAGGTTGTATAATAACAAAAATCACATTGATATGTCTTCTACAGAGGAGTCGCGGTTGAAGACCCTTCCAGCCCCAACAAGCTTCGGTTACTAATCAAGGACTATCCATACGCAGTTGACGGTCTCGCCGTATGGTCCGCTATTGAATCGTGGGTCAAGGAGTACTGCTCCCTCTACTACCCGAAAGACTCAGATGTGAAATCCGACACAGAGCTCCAAGCTTGGTGGAAGGAGATTCGCGAGGTTGGGCATGGTGACAAAAAGGACGAAGAATGGTGGCCAATGATGAATACAATGAATGAATTAACTAAGACTTGCACGACCATAATTTGGATTGCCTCAGCTCTACATGCAGCTGTTAATTTCGGGCAGTACCCATATGCTGGATATCTCCCCAACCGCCCGACTGTTAGTCGTCAACCAATGCCTGAACCAGGAACAGAGGCATATGAAGAGTTGAAGAAAAACCCTGAGAAGGTCTATTTGAAGACTATAACAAGCCAGTTGCAAACTATATTAGGAATCTCATTGATTGAGATCTTGTCTCGGCATTCGTCAGATGAAGTCTACCTCGGGCAACGCGACACACCAGAATGGACCTCTGATAAGAAGGCACTCGATGCTTTCGACCGGTTTAGTGAGACACTGATTGGAATAGAGAAGAAGATTGAGAATTTAAATGCGGATCCAACTTTGAAGAACCGAAATGGACCAATAAATTTTCCGTATACATTGTTACACCCGAATACTTCAGATAAGAGTAAAACTGGCGGGTTAGTTCCAAAGGGAATACCAAATAGTATGTCCATATGAGAGGTAATTTGTGTTTTCTATTTATTTTATTTTTATGTGGTTGTTTTGTATGCAGTAATTTAGTGTTGAGCATTTGTTTGTGTTGTTAGTAAATAAAGGTTTGGTGTGCAACCTGCAGGTTAATGGAAATTAAATGTTTTTTTTGCTGTGAAGGTTGATTGTGTAGATAAATTGGTGATTAAGTTGATTAAAGTTATTATCGACTCTTCTTGTTTCTTTACTGACGATGAGGATGATGTGTAAATCTGTGCATCCACTTACATCAATGAAACAGACCTTAGGGAACATTCGTTAAACCACACTAAAACTAATTGTGAGACCATAGAAATAATAATTACACCCGTGTGAAGTAAGAGCATGCATATTTACTCGGAGATGATTCTCTGATAATTTACAAACGGAGATTAGTCATTTTTTATTATCACATATTCTTGAGGTGAAAGCAGAAAGCGTGCACATTCCTTCATTCAACATATTAAACAACTTTTCACCCCTAGTATTGAATTCTTAGTTTAGTAGAGTTCTTTACATATTGGGCACAAGAAGGGGGTAGGATTTTGTGTTTTCTGACATAATAGGAGTTGGGGGACAAAAGAATTGTCTAGTACGAGGTACGAAGGGCGTATTTTTGTTTCTTTTCTTTCCTTTATAATCTGATGTGAGTAAATGTTTCATTTCAGTCAATGAAACGGGCATTTTTGCCTTTTTTTTTCATAAAAAAAAGGCATTGACAAAACGGAGGACTTTAATCAGCGCTCAAGAAGTGGAATAAAAGATATATATATTTGTTATTTTAAAGTATTGTGTGTTAATTAGGTATTAACCAAAAATTCTCGTACCAAAAATGAATTTGACAACATTTTCTATATAAAAATGTTCACCATCATGATTTATACTTTATAGATATATGTACTAATGAACTAATTAATAAGACTGATATCAGTGAGATATGTATGTAATTATAAAATAATTTGATCAATGTGCTCCGATCCGTTTTAAGCGGAACTAGGCAAAAGGAAAGAGAGAAGAAAGTTTTTTTTTTTAAATCCCGATAAAGACCAAGGTACTGTTACAACTTTGAGAAATTTAAATACTACTTTCACATCTTTTTACCACAGTTACCGTGGACGGAAGGTAATAGAATGAAAAGGAGGCTGAGTCACCCATGCATTGAAAATTTATAATTTTATTCATTAAATTTTATAATTTTATAATATATTAATACTTTTAATCTCTCTATAAAATAAAATTACACTATTCTTTATTTCTAACCTCCCATCTCAATATTTTAGTTCCGCCCGAGGTCAATTACCACTATTTCCCTAGTACAATCATACTGACAACAATCTATGCTATTGTCCATTGTCCCTCCCTAGCAGCTATTTAACCATAGGACCTCTTCCTCAGGTAAGAAGTAAGTGAAGGAAATAATTTTCAGATCGCGCCTGTTGGGTTGACCCATAATAAATTAGGAGTTTGATAATTGTATCTCAAATAAAATTTTCGAGCGTGTTTCTCAAGTAATTTAACATAAATTTTTTTCAATGTTATCTAACTTTTATTTTCAGCGCTAATATCCAAACATTTAAAGCTATGTTTATAACATTTTACAATACTACTCACAAACATTTAAACCTCTGTTTGTAAGTATTAAAATTCTAAATCTGTATAGTTTTAACTTCTAACTACTTTTATTTTCAAACAAAAAACGGAAATATTCCTTTCACACACTTTTTCTTTTTTATCCTATCATTCTCATTTATTTTTTCGACATTCCGTGATAAATTTTGTAAATATAAAAATATGAACATTTTTTATTCGATTTTCTCTTTCAAATAAGATCCATGAGGAATAATTTTAGAGTTATATCTGTGTCGTAATTTTTTTTTACCACTTTAAATATTTGTGACTTTCGGTTTTTTTTTTAATTTTGCTTTAAAATAATTTAAACCTATGTTCACAAGCATATAAACCTCATTAATAACACTTTAAATCTTTAGAATAAAATATATAAATCTCATGTTCAAAGAATTAAAACCTTAACAATAACATTTCATAGTATATAAAACTCAACAATAACACTACATTTACAAAGCTCATTTACAAAATATATAAACCTCATGTACAAAGAATTAAAACCTCAATAATAACATTTCAAAGTATATAAACCTCAACAATAACACTGCATTTACAATGTATATAAACCTCATGTACAAAGCCTTGAAAATTTTAATAGTTGCAGACTGAGATTTAAAAACTTGAAAATTTAAAGTGCTCATAAGTTTTACTTTAAAAAAAACAAATGAATTTAAAACTACTCAAAATTATTTCTTCATGGATCTTATTTGAAAGATAAAATCAAATATAAAATATTTGTATTTTTAGATTCATAAAACTTATCATGGATCATTAGAAAAATCAATTATAATGATCAGAGAAAAAATAAAAAAGAGTAGATGAAATGAATTTTTCTATTTTTGGCTTGAAGGCAAGTAGTTAGAAATTAAAACTATGCAAATTTAGAATTTTAATGTTTTCAGACAGGGGATTATATACTTATGAATAGCATTGTAAAATGTTATAAATATAGTTTTAAATGTTTTAATATTAGCGCTGAAAATAAAAGTACCATAATATTTCTCAATAAATGAATAATGTTTATCTGATTCCATCTATTAACACCTTTCTTTATTTGAAATAACTCCTCTCTTTGATTCCTACATTTATTACTTGTCGGATTGAAATTTTGAATTCCATGTTTCCAACTCAATTTTGGGTATAGTTTATAGTTGCAAACCACACCGTGCCTTTCATGCAAGTGTTTAATTATCCATATATATATGAGACCGAATCCTCTGCCCCCCGGGGGCAGGAAATTCCTGCCCCCAGAACCTCTGCGGATGGGGCCCATTTAAAAACAGTAACAAAAAGTTAAATCCTAAATAATAATCGGTCCCACTCCGGTCCCACCCCACAGAGACTCTGGGGGCAGGAATTTCCTGTCCCCCGGGAGGCAGAGGATTTTGTTTCTATATATATACACTATACAATCCAGTGCCAGAAAAAAATAATCGTGCGTGTTAGGTTTACCCATAATAATTACTGTTGATCTGATTCGATCTATTAAGATATATTTTTTGGAGAAATTTATATATATATATACCCAACATAACTTCATCTTTTAGATATTTTTTTGATAAAAGAGACCTAAGCCCTTTCTATTTTAGAAAAGTTAACTTACAAACATAGTTTGTTCAGTGCCTAATGCACCACAAAAGAAAACCCAAGATATAACAGTACTCAGAATCAACAAAGGTAATCCACATAAAAGCATCAATAGATACTAAAGCAACATAAACTCTTAAGCCATACCATGGGACTGAAACTAAGCCACAAAAAAAGCTGAGGATAGTGATATCTATAACAAAATTTGGCAATTGTGCCAGGACTCTCCATCTAGTGATTTGCTTCTTCATAGAGGATCATCTGGACCTGACATCAGCCTCTGTGTCCACTGACAGCCATAGAGACATGCAGTCCTGTACCTGTGGCTTGACTTGCCTTGTCCAATAGTGTACAAAAGAAATAATTAGAAGAATGATTTGTTGTGTTGTTTTCTTCTTACCTGATTCAAAACATAGCACATTTCGATGCTTCCATATCGTCCAGCAAACAACACTGAAAACAAGCAACATAGCAGTTTTTTGGTGTGAAGGCAATTGTTTGTCAAAATGGACAATATCTGAAATTTATTCCATTGTATACTGGCCTGCTGACATGACCCCATGAAAAACAAATTTTTAGTGAATGAACAGTTAACAAATTGGTGATTTTTAGTCTCTGGTTGATGGCAGGATTGACCTATTATTTCATTGCCATCCTTTTTTTAGCAAATTATCAAGTGTAAGTATTCTATTTTTACTAGTTAACCACATGAAGACTCTAATTTTGATAGGGATTGGAACCTGCCACCAAATTAAGCATTGGATGTCTTTGTTTAATCCCTCTGTAATTCAAGAATTGATATAAGGACTTGATTGTAAATTTTCCTTGTGTATTCCATCTTCAACTGAGTTTATCCTCTAAGTGTATAAAGCTAAGTGACTAATAATCTCTAGCATTTCAATCCATTTCGAATATAGAACTCCATATAATGATCTCCTAAAAACAAGGGCATCTCCTTGTGTGTTGAATACTTGTTGAAAGGTAATATCAGGAGTTGCACATATTTCAAACAAATATGGAAATTTGGTTGCCATGGAATAGTTTTGATACCATATATCTGACCAAAATAGAGCAGAAGATTGGATGTCAGGTGTATATTGTAGACTAGCAGAACCCAGTGGGTCTAAAGAAGAAATTATTATCCAAAATTCAGACTTGGTATGATAAGAAGAACTGAAGAACAAATGTATTTATTCAAAAACATATGTTTCCATGCACTCATATATGGAGGATCTTTATATTTCATCTTTTAGATATTTTCCCATCAAAATTTAAAAATGAGCTATTTGCTATCTAAACTCAATTATATTATTTTATTAATATCCCCATTTCTAATTAATTCACTTAAACATACAGCTTAATAGAATGTACTCCTTTCTGTTGTTAACCCAATCTTAGGTTGAATCTATCTCCTTTGGATATTCAAGACAATCTGGAAGCTTTGCATTTCTTAACTATCCGAAAGGGCATTAATTGTAACTCAAGAGTTAGTGATTGAATTCTCGTTATCATTTGAGAGAGGTAAAGTAGCACTCAGGACTCAGGAGAACAATCAGATTCTACATAAGCAGCAAAACAAGCATTCTAAACACCTTGTCAAAAAAATGATGACCTTCACCACCTCCTCTATCCTTCCCATACACCTCACAAGAGATAGGATAACAACAAAAAGATTATCTCTTCTTCCTGTGGCGGCTGATTTAAAACAGAAGGAAGTAGCTAGTATTGTTAGCATTTCATCTCATCTCACCTCGTTGCAAAACGCAGGCTATGCATGGAAATTTTCTAATTTTTTTTGAATAAAAGGAAATTTTCTAATTTGATTTGATGCCACAATTTATTTTTAAATGCTACTTATAATAAAAATCGGAAAATTTTGCAGTTATGCACATCTCTTCTCCAAAATTAGACAGAAAGAAATGCATATCTTGCACATCAGGATGTGGCACCACCTAATTTTGCTTCTTTATTTAATTATTTTCTCTTTTTATGCCTATGTGTAGTAATAAACTACCAAATGATCAAGGCACTTATTTGTATAAAAAATTTAATCTACTTCGTTAGTAGTAACAGGGCATTGATTTTGCATGTTAATTATTAGTTACCGTTCAAAAACAAAACCAAAACCAAAATTAGCAATCATTTACCGAATTTTTTATAAATATCCAAAAAAATAATTAAATTTAAAAAAATAACCAAAGTTGCACTGGATTTCAAAATCTACCCAAGCCCAAATTTTTTTTTTTGCAGCAATTCAGTCTAAAACCGCAAAATGAAGTGTTTGAACAGTAAAAGCGGATATTACGGATCTTAAAGCAGATCTAAGGATTTAAGATGTGGTGTTATTTAGTTTTATATAACACTAGTGTCATATTAGCCTAACTCTTTTATAATTTGATTTATTAGAAAGACTGCTACAAATAACCCGGATCAATATTTTTCATGCCAGATTTTTTGCGGCTGTAACAAAAATTAATATATTTCTTTATGAGTTATTGAAAAAAAATAAAAATGCTTAGAGTCTGAGTTATTGATTGCGGTTTAAAAGTAACTTGTAGGTAATACATAAAATATTGTGATCCTTCTAGTACATTTAATTTATAAAAAGTTGTATCTATTTTGAGAATTCATTTTAATAATAATCATTAAATAACATAAATTTTTTTTTTCAAAAATAGAAATAACTTTTTATAAATTAAATGCACTAGAACGATGACAATATTTTTTGTATTTTCTTAGAAGTGATTTGTGAACCGGAATCAATAACTGAAAATCTAAGCATTTTTTTTTCAATAACACATAAAGAAATGAGGAGGGTTCAAATGCACCTAAATTTTTGTGCACCCAAATGCACTTTATCTTTCAAATTCTTTTTTTCTGTTTTTAAAGTCTGAATAGTCAATCCGAGCCGTTAGATGCTATCTATACATTAAGATATGCTTGGAGACCAAATTTTATATTATTTGAATTTTTTATTATTATTTATTAAATCACTTTAACAATGTTGATATTACAAATAAGCATAAAGTAAAATAGACCAAAAATGGCCCATCATAGGATATCAGACCGAGCGCACACTGATCAGAATATCAGATTGAATTAATAACAATATCAGATTGAATTAGTAACTTTCGAAAACTGTAAAATATAAAATATCCTAGCTTCTGACTTTCTAGAAGGGAATAAACTAGTGATTATTCTGGGAAACGAAGCCAATAAAAAGCGGAAGATAATCGACTAATAAAAATTCATTATTCTCTGAAAGGAGGGCGGATGCAAAGACTTTAACAAATGATTGACTCAAGAGAATATGATTTGAAGGAGATTTAATTGTGGAATTAGATTTGAATTTTGTCAGACACAAACTTTGGAAACTGCTCTGCACCTCTTCTTTCAATATCATATGGTAAGATTATTTTGGCATATTTTTTTTATTAAAGTCGGTTTTCAGATATATCACCATGGAGATACCATACAAAGCATAGTTGTAAATTCACACAGAGCAGGCAGAGTCCAAGTGAGAGGTCCAACATGGAGTTCTTTATTCTTTGGTGGCTGCTAGCATATTTGAAAAAATCGAAACATACTCATTTTTGATGGAAAAGAGACTCACTCAATAGTATTGACGAATCACGCTATACAGGAAGTGCGGCCATTTTTATTAATATCCCAAAAAAATAGATAATTTTAAAAATAACTTCGTTTTTTTTTTTTTTATTAATGCCCTAACCGCTTGGAAGCGGAGCGGGCCAATATCAACACCAAACCGCCCATATAGTGGGCGGTCCAATTTTTTTTTTTTTTTATAAGTTTTTTTTTTTTAAAACAGAAATTTTTTATTTTTTTTATTGAAATATTAGAAATGTTGAATATATTTCTTTAGAAATAGATGTAATACAATATAATTTGATTTATTAGAAAGACTACAACAAATAACCCGGATCAATATTTTTTAGGCCGGATTTTTCGCGGCTGTAAGAAAAATTAATATATCTCTTTATGTGTTATTGGACAAAAATAAAAATGCTTAGATTCTGAGTTATTGATTCCGGTTCAAAAGTCACTTCTATGTAATCTAGAAAATATTATAATCCTTTTAGGACATTTAATTTATAAAAAGTTGTATCTATTTTGAGAATTCTTTTTGAATAACAATTATTAAATAACTTAAAGTTTTTATTTTTTTTACAACTTTTTATAAATTAAATGTCCTAGAAGGATTATAATATTTTCTAGATTACATAGAAGTGACTTTTGAACCGGGATCAATAACTCAGAATCTAAGCATTTTTATTTTTGTCCAATAACACATAAAGAGATATATTAATTTTTCTTACAGCCGCGAAAAATCCGGCCTGAAAAATATTGATCCGGGTTATTTGTTACAGTCTTTCTAATAAATCAAATTATATTTATTCCATCTATTTCTAAAGAAATATATTCAACATTTCTAATATTTCAATAAAAAAATTTCTGTTTAAAAAAAAAAATTAAAAAAAAAAAACCAGACCGCCCAATTCAAGGGCGGTTCTTTTTTTTTTGAATTTTTTTTTAAACATAAATTTTTATTTTTTTTATTTTTTGTATTGAAATATTAGAAATGTTAAATATATTTCTTTAAAAATAGATGGAATACAATATAATTTGATTTATTAGAAAGACTGTAACAAATAACCCGGATCAATATTTTTCAGGCCGGATTTTTCGCGGCTGTAAGAAAAATTAATATATCTCTTTATGTGTTATTGGACAAAAATAAAAATGCTTAGATTCCAAGTTATTGATCCCGGTTCAAAAGTCACTTCTATGTAATCTAGAAAATATTATAATCCTTCTAGGACATTTAATTTATAAAAAGTTGTATCTATTTTTGAAAAAAAATAAAAACTTTAAGTTATTTAATAATTGTTATTCAAAAAGAATTCTCAAAATAGATATAACTTTTTATAAATTAAATGTCCTAGAAGGATTATAATATTTTCTAGATTACATAGAAGTGACTTTTGAACCGGGATCAATAACTTGGAATCTAAGCATTTTTATTTTTGTCCAATAACACATAAAGAGATATATTAATTTTTCTTACAGCCGCGAAAAATCCGGCCTGAAAAATATTGATCCGGGTTATTTGTTGTAGTCTTTCTAATAAATCAAATTATATTGTATTACATCTATTTCTAAAGAAATATATTCAATATTTCTAATATTTCAATAAAAAAAATAAAAAAATTTTGTTTAAAAAAAAAAAAAAAAAAAAAGAACAACAGTGGACCGCCCACTATTTGGGCGGTTTGGTGTTGATATTGGCCCGCTCCACTTCCAAGCGGTTAGGACATTAATAAAAAAAAAATGAGGTTATTTTTAAAATTATCTGTTTTTTTTGGAATATTAATAAAAATGGCCGCAGGAAGTGCGACTATGGTTCAAGCACTGTTAGGTTGTTTCTTTTAGTGTTTTACATTTATAAACTTAGGTAGCCGTAGCCATTGCTTTGGTTGTTTATTGTTTAGTTGTTGTTATAAGTAGGTATATTGATGTAATACACTGATAGCTGCTATCAGTTTTTCAAAAAAAAAAAAAAAACACAAATGACTGTTGATGCGTTCAAAGCCATTGAATCGGACACGCTCGGGACTCGTGACGTGTCGGCAGGTCAACCAATGCCATGCTTATGTTTATGGAGTCATAAGCTGAGGTTCCAATCACTTTCCCGTACAAATATAGAAGTGTTGGGATGTGATAATATGAATTTCCCTATTTTTTTTCTCTAATTAATTAAGTTCTATAACGTGTTCCCCGTTTGAATTGTGCAAAACTTCGATAGGATAATAAAAAATATTATTATTTAGTATCATGATATAGTATATGTTAGGTATGGTTTTTGTTTCTATTGTATTTTTTTGGTTTAAATTTTGTAAGCGGTTACATTTATTGAAAAAAGTTACAAATTAGTTGTTGCATGATATAAAATAATGAGTGTCTTTAAAAATATATAGCTATAAATAAATAAATACACAAAATTCCGTGGACACAAATTTGATCACCCTTACTTAATTGTAATGATAGAAGCCTAGTGATTGTTTTCATTGTGCACATATTTGTCTTGTTTCTTCTAACATACCACACTGTATCAAATATTTTTTTATGCATGGTCAAGAAAGTACTAAATCAAACTGAACCGGAAACTGAAGTAACTGGAACATGACAGTCATTGTCCATAGGAGTATGCAATCGAGAAAGAACTAAATCAAACTAGACTAAAAACTGAATTAGTCGGATCAGAATAGTTGCCTCTCAGAGAGATAACCACTAGGTTGGAGCCAGAAAATTTTGTTAAACTAAGAGGAGAAAAGAAGAAGAAGCAGGAGAGTAGGAAATACTCGAAAACATAACAAATCAAGTACAACAACAAACAACACACAAACATATAACATAGTTAACTATATGTACAACTATTTTCACCTACTCTTTCATTGCTAAAGAGATGAAGAAGAGCTCAATAGAAGTTAAGAAGAAAAAAATGAACCACTTGTTCTGAAAAATAAGAGCCTCCAACATAGAAAGTGGTGGCCAGGTCCACTAAGATGAAGCATCGAAAATAGTGACCAAATTCACAATACAGAAACACATGTTCAAAAACATATTTGGACTTGAGTTCACCAAAAAAATTGATGAACTTAAGAACACTCTAGTTTTACTATCATGTAAATACTCCATATAAAAAATTAACGAATAATTAATATAGAAACAGCTGAAATATCTCTTTTGTTATTCTTTCACAATTAATTAAAAAAAGAACAAATGTTCTTTGCGACTTTACTTTCAAAAAAAAAAAAAAAAAATTGAAGCAATGGACAAATGAACGTGTACATCCCTGGAGTCCTGGAACCAAATAAAAACAAGACGCGTTGACCAGTACCCGTTGAAACAAACCATCATGACTTTCATCACTGCATCATGATCTTGAACTCATCAAAACTGAGAACTCCATCCCCATTAAGATCGAACTGTCCGATCATGGCTGTACAATCCTCCACCGTCCGATCCTCCCCCATCTTCCTCAGCATCCTCCGGAGGCTCTTGGGTGTGATGCAACCTCCGCCGTCCATCTCGTACATTTTAAATGCATCCATCAAATTCTTGTCCTTCTCGTGCTCATCCTCGGCCTCCACCAATTTGGCAAAATCCTCTAGACCAAGCTCGCCATTACCGTCAGAATCACTGAGACGCACTGCCTCCTCGGCCTCCTCTGATGACAGCTCTGCACCCGTGGCCCGCATGCAGTTTTGTAGCTCTGACGGAGATATCTTGCCATCTCCATTCTCGTCGAAGTAGCGAAAGATGCACTGCAGCTCGCAAGATTGCTGTTGGATTGTTACAGTGGAAGGTGGCGACGATGGAGAACACAATTCCTCACCAGAATTATTCTTAGAAATAAAGGGTACCATTTTACTGAAGACCTTGGAGAATTTAGATGGACTGGTACTCTTCTTGGAGGAGCTGCTGCATGGATCAACAAGTGGTACCTCTGGCTTTAATCCCTTGACTGCCATTTTTTGGGAAATTTATATCTGGAATCTATGTAATTGGCCGCAAGTATATATATTATAAGAGAATTAGAGAAGAAGTTGGAGAGATGGCTGTTGGTTTAATCTTGAGCAGCTGGATTTGAGTAGAGAGAGAATTGCGGGGATAGGTATATATAAAAGGAAATGAGCTTGCGGCTACCGCGGGCGGCGCATGGGAGAAGAGTCAAGAGCGAGCTGATATTAATAAAAGACAACTCCGGAAACTGGTGGTTTGTTTTATCTAGAGAGTAGTAAGAAAGCGACATGCCATTTAGCTTTTCTTTTTTTAAGTTTTTTTCAAGCACGACGTCATTTAGTTGATTTTGTCTTGAGATGAGATAGTTGTTTGTAAGTCGTATAAGATATATACTTGCAAATTGGGAGCTGGTAGCACCACTTGATCAATTTGCTTCTCTGTTCTCTCTTTTCATAACAATATAAACAAATTGTCGAGGCACTGTCTGGGAATTTTAATCCCCTTATTTTGTAGTAAAAGAACATTGATTCTGTACGTTATTACTTAATTACCGTTAAAATAAAATTAAAATGTAGTACTATTTATGTCTATGTAGTAGTCTAATGTAGAGAAACAATATAATTCTATCTATCAGTTCTATTTTGTTATCTTAACTTTGAAAAAAATAGTTATATTTGTTTTTTTTATATAAATTAAGACACCATAAAAATATATGAAGAAAATACTTGAATCATTCTCATCTTTTTACATGTCAAACATTTTTTTTTTCAAGACCTTTGGATAATTTTGTTAATAATATCCTTCAATTTTCTAGACAACTAAGCATAAAGTAAATTAGTAAATAGACCCAAAAGGGATCAATCATATAGGAGCTGAACCGTGCTCACATCAGAAATATCAGATTGATGAACTTTCGAAAAGTATAAAATATTAAACATCCAAGCTTCTGACTTTCTGCGAGAACAAGTCAAAAAGTTGGTTGCTTAGAATCGAAGCCGATAAAACGGGGAAATGATAAACAACTAATGAACCGTAACAAAAAAAAAAAAAAAGACTGCTGGAGCGTTCAAAGCCATTGAGCCAGACACACTTGCGAGTCGTGACGTGTCGGCAGGTCAACCAATATAAGCTGAGGTTCCAATCTCTTTCCCGTACAAATAGAAAAGTGTTGTGATGTGATCATATGAATTCCCTAACATTTTTCTCATTAATCTTTATAACGTGTTCCACGTTATAAGTTATACTGCAAAACTTGATAGGATATTAAATTTATTTTTAAAAGTTAAACTTAATATCATATCACCAAGTAGTACAGGTTAGGTTGCATGCGCTCATTCTGATTTTGGAAGCAAATCTGCTGTAATCCGAATTAAATGAACAGTATTTTGAAATCTCTGTTATTTCAAATCCAATTGTTGATTTATTTTGGGATATGTGCATAGCAAAACTAGCTGTTTGAAAATGCATGCACAGGAAAAGTTGAATGGTTGAATTTGAAAAAACAGAAATTTTAGAGGACTATTCATAAAATTTAGATCACAGCAAATTTCATTCCTCTGATTTTTGTTTCAGTTTCTTGTTGTTTTACTTTCCTTTTTTTTTCCTTGATATAATTAATGCATGGTTTTGTGTTGCTCTAATTAGCCAAATTCATCAAAGCGTTCTATGATGGTATATCTAATATTTCAAAGCATATAGAGCATATTTGATCGTCCTTATTTTAATATTTCAATATAATCTGGATTATCTTCTGACAAAAACGGAAGTGTGGGTTCTTATTTAAATTTTAGAATTCGTAAATTGGAAAAAAAAAAATAACGCACACACACATACACAAAACATGCATATACAACAACGTTTTGTCTATGACACACATAATGATATTAAATATCTCTAATTGACAGACACAAAATAGAAAACACAGACCCGATATTACATGAAAATTCTAGATGAGGCTTAATTAATTTTTTCCTTTTATATCATCTAAAAAATACAAACAACTACTGACTAAATAATTTATATTATAATAGTTGCTGACTGTGTAAAAAATCATAGGTTAAAAATTATAATAACAAAGTTTCTTGCGGATATTATATAATTAGCAAATTTCTCTTCAATTTTTACTAAAAAGGTAAAATTGCTGACTTCTGTCCTGTTGTACTAGTCGGCGAATTAAGAATTTAACATAATCATATATAGTCGGTGAATTACAGCCTCTTTCTTTTTTTTTTTCTAAATATTCTCGCTGGAGGAAATGCTCTGTAACCTCTGTTCCTTGAGATTTCGATTCTCTCTTTAAAAATGCAAATGAATAATGACAGCAAACCCCATGTGAGTATTTGACATAAAAAAAATAAAACTAAAGGACCGATAACAAAATAGTTAAAACGCGGCTTGTAACTTTATTTTCAAGTAATACATTATTTTATATTTTATATTTCAGTTTTTTAATCTAAATTTTATAGTTTCGTTAATAAATTGTGCTTTCGAAATTTTAATAAACTTTCTCTGCAGACTGTAAGTTCTCTTTAACTATATTTTAGTGTTCATTCCTTAATAGTAATTTATTGCCTTCTGTACATCTAATTATGTCATTGGATAGTGCTTCTTTGTTTTGATAGGCTTTGATTATTCAAGAGACAGGTTTGGAGACTGAGGAAGGGGAAGGGGGAGAGAGAGGGATAGTATCAGCTATTCTGGATCAAGGAGATGGAATTCATATGCTTGGTATCAAGCTCTCAAATGATTTTGAGTGTTTTTCTGTGTTGTAATGATATGTTTTTGTTATTTTGTAACTTTTTTATATAATTTACAATAAAATATTGTACATGCTATAAATTGATTCATTTTACAGTATAAAAATTTTATATAATTAATCTTCAATTATGTTTGACCCTCATGGTTTGAAAGTTTGTGTCACATCCCGAGACAACCCGCCACGTATTTGTACGTAAGGCGTATACACATCACATATATTAACAATAACATCCACAAATGCCACATTAAATATACAAATAATAGTCTTACAATAATAATAAAAGTAGTCTAGCAGTGATCACAATAGACATGATTAGAATATGATAACAACCATGCCGGTTCAAATGTACCTATTTTTATGGAAAATAAACACATGACACAAAAGCAACCATAAGTGGCATTTCATCTAAACTTGGATCTTTCTGCTTGCTATTACTCATAACCTTTGCTCTAGCGCCTCTTCTTCATTATCTGGAACCCATATAAATATAGAACGGGTGAGAGATTCGAACATTCTCTCAGTGCGGGATTCAGTTCCAGCCCGAAGTTTGTAAAATCTACTTAGTTCTCACAAATATGATATAGATAAAATATGATAAAATAAATGCATAAATACCTCTAATGCAATGCAATCATACATATTTAAAACCATTATTCACTTTCAAGTTTCTGTTAATCCATTTTATTTGTCTCACTAGACAGCGAATTCATATTCCGTTAGATCTTGACTGTGATAGGACCGCTTCCGCCTACAATCACGTCCGTGAGAGGACCGCTTTTGCCTACAATCACGTCCATGACAGGACCGCATCAGCCTACAATCACGTCAATGAGAGGACCGCATCAGCCTATAATCACATCCGTGATAGGACCGCTTTCGCCTACAATCACATTAACGAGGGGTCTAGTCGAACACCGGACCCAATGTATACATTCCGATACACAAGTATATCAGCCCCTGTTCATTTTAATTATCTGTTCAATTCTCATTCATTCATTTAGCACATCACCCATGTCATAGTCAACACATCCTATTCACGTAAGTCCTTTGATCAAACGAGTAATCCTATTTTTAATGAGGAGGGTCCAAATGCCTTCATTTTTTGTGCCTCCATCATGCCTCCATTTTTAAAAACTTTAATAACTCAAAATTTAAATCTTAAAATTAAAAAAAAAAAACGTTAGATGTGAACTACATCATTTTATCTATGCACGCGTAAAAAATTATGACATTTCAACTTTGTTTTGGTTGTTATTTTGAGCTTATAAAAATGTATACTAATGTGGATAATTTCTAGATGTTGATTTTTCAACTTATTGATTCATATAAAAGCAAAATTAAAATGTGATAATTTTTTATGGACACATAGAGAAAATAATATAGATCACATCTAACGGTTTTATTTTGACATTTATATTTTAAACTTTAAATTATTTAAGTTTTTAAAAATGAAGGCATGATTGAGACACGAAAAATGGAGACATTTGAACCCTCTTCATTTTTAATATCCTCTAACAAAGTCAAATGGTTGTTTGAATCCAACATGCATAATTCAACTATATGAAAAATAAATGCAAACAAAATGGTAAATTATAATTTCACAAAATCCAGAAAACCCGCATCTCATATATGAGTAATTCCTTGATTGTCTCTTCCGTCTTTATTATCCTTAAAAGTCGAACCTAAAATATAATCATACATTTAATTCATAATATTTGACTTCATTGATTCTTGTTCCCTAAAACCTTTCATATAAATCCGAACTTTTGAATTTTTAATTGGTATACTATCTAGGCTAATTAGCGAGGATAATAGTTTGACTGTTTTGATTAAATCTCATGTTAGATGTTGTTTTGTTAGTTAAAAAGTCTGTCAATTGATTCGGCTTAAAATCTCATTTTGGATATCCTCTCTGCTTAGTATTCCAAGAAAGAAACATAATAATAAAAAGAATAATTTGTCTATGTTATTTGATCCTTATCATAACCGAAAATAAATTAGATGTAATAGATTATATATACAATTATATGATCATAATTGAATATCTGAGAAAAAAAAATAGATAATTTCAGTTTTAAAATAACTAAAGAGGATAATATTAATAAACTAAAATTTCAGATTATAACATATATTAAAGAACATACTCATTTCTAATATGAAATTTTCAGATGTTACTAAAATAAATACTAATAATCACATGGTATTCTAAAATTCCAAAATTAATCTTCTTGCTTATAATTAATATCCACTAACTTTATGTTCTTCAATAGATATCAAACTCGATGAATTAAAATAAAACTTTCAGATTTTAATTAAAAGTCTAATCGTTCCTGAATTCATACAATAAATAGTAAAATCTATTCTAGCAAAATATAATAATTTAACATATTCTAATCAATTATTTTATGCACGAATGATAAAAAATTTCATACTTTTAGATCAGAAAATTCACTCTAATTAAATATATCAAAATAACGTATTCTAATCAATCAATCTCATCTAATAATATAAGTTCTTTCATACCTTTTGTGCAGATACTTTCCAACCAATTAAATAGAGATGTGTGGCGGCAGTTCTTGAGAGAGAGACATATATGGTACAGTGAGGAGCGGTTTGAATAAACAGGAGAGTAGAGGGGTTTAAATAGGGGATGGTGTAGTTTGAATTTTAGGAGAGAGGGATCAGAGGGATACATAACTCAACAGGGATTGGAGTTTGAAAATTGACAGCGGTTTTAAAAATTTGAAAGGGCGGCAGTGAAGGGAGGTTATGAGTTTAGAGTAGAAGTAGGGTGCTCTTAAGTTCACCAAAGTTTTGGTGAGTTTAACTCTAAAACTTATCAAATCGATTTTAAATGACGAATCCGAACCGTTAAAACCCACCTACCTTTCGTGTGATGCATCTACATGTGAAGTTTTTAAAAATTCGAATTAATTTAGTATAAAGTCAAGCGGTCAAAAAACGTTTAAAATAAATGCACTAAAATTAATTTATTAATCTTCTAATTTTGACCGCTTGACTTTATACTAAATTAATTCGAATGTTTAAAAATTTCACATGCAGATGCATCACACGTAAGGTAGGCAGATTTCAATAGTTCAAATTTGTCATTTGAAATTAATTTTATAAATTTTAGAGTTAAGTTCACCAAAATTTTAGTGAGCTTAAGAGCACCCTAGTTCTACTCCTGAGTTTATTATTTTGGTAGAAAGTGAACTGTGGCCTGATAAATTAATTGGGCTGAATCGGACTCTTTTGATGTTGTGATTTATTTAAATATGTTATAACCTACTAATTAAAATAATAAAACTAAACTTTAAATTGGATCATTTTTTTTCACATAAGTTCAGTTCACTCCATTTACGTGGCCTTACAGTTTGATTTCGCCCCTGAATGTTATGATACTAGTACTTGTCTACTATGTTGTATTTTTATATGTTTTTATATTCTCTAGATTTGAAGATGGTAATAGGAATAACTCTATTAATTTCAATGAAAACTAGTGAATTTTTCGCCACTTTCTCAGAAAAATTAAGCTTCTCAATATAAATTTTCTAATTTTCGCTGCCGAAATATAAACAGAGGTTCCTGCTAAGACCTATGTGGCATGAAAGAGAGATGACAAGGGCTGTAAACTTCTTCAAACATAACCGAGAGGAATTGGCTGCTGCAGCCGCAAACTGTCGTGTTGGTGGCAGAGCATAATCAACCGGATCAGATGTTAGTCAGTGCCCAAAAAAGAGTTTTCAGCACTTTTTTTTTAATTAAGGTTAAGTTGATTCCGGAACTTTTGGAATTTAATTAGCTATCAATCATTATATATATAGTTCTCAAATCAAAAAAATTAGAATATATCTTCCATATACAAAATGAGTGGTGACTGTCCAATCCGGTTAATTCAGTTCTTGGTCTGCTTTGATTCAATGCTTTCTCAGCTGAGTGGTAACTGTCTCGATCTGATTGGATTCAGTACCCTTTTCTTCCTCCTCTCAAAGTGGTGACCGTCTCGGTCTGATTTGATTCAATGCCTCTTGGCTGCGCATTCATCTAGCCGGTGGTATCGATTTTAGAAAGAAGAAGACGTTTCGTCCTTAAAGAAAGACTTGATACGGCGTACTCCACTAGACGTGCAATTGAAAAATTACTACTGTGTCTACATTTTTAGAGAAAAAAATTAGAAAACCCACCTACTTGCTAATCCAACGTGAATATACTAATTCACATTATTTAGCTTCACGTACATGTTATTTTTTAACATAACAAATTAAATAATTTTATAGGTAACGCAATGTATAAATTTTTGTACATTCTATTTATAAAAAATCGAAGCAATGGACAAATGAACGTGCACATCCCTGGAGTCCTGGAACCAAATAAAAACAAGACGCGTTGACCAGTACCCGTTGAAACAAACCATCATGACTTTCATCACTGCATCATGATCTTCAAATATGATAATTTTTTAATATTTTTAATAAACAAATTTAAATTACAAAAATAATAATCAGATATGATCAAACCTAACTAAAGTGACGAATTTGAGCATGAATTTTCCACTCTAATCAATCATATAGGAGCTGAACCGTGCTCACATCAGAAATATCAGATTAATGAACTTTCGAAAAGTATAAAATATTAAACATCCAAGCTTCTGACTTTCTGCGAGAACAAGTCAACAAGTTGGTTGCTTAGAATCGAAGCCGATAAAACGGGGAAATGATAAACAACTAATGAACCGTAACCAACAAACAAAAAAAAAGACTGCTGGAGCGTTCAAAGCCATTGAGCCAGACACGCTTGCGAGTCGGAACGTGTCGGCAGGTCAACCAATATAAGCTGAGGTTCCAATCTCTTTCCCGTACAAATAGAAAAGTGTTGTGATGTGATCATATGAATTCCCTAACATTTTTCTCATTAATCTTTATAACGTGTTCCACGTTATAAGTTATACTGCAAAACTTGATAGGATATTAAATTTATTTTTAAAAGTTAAACTTAATATCATATCACCAAGTAGTACAGGTTAGGTTGCATGCCCTCATTCTGATTTTGGAAACAAATCTGCTGCGATCCGAATTAAATGAACAGTATTCTGAAATTTCTGTTTTTTCAAATTCAATTGTTGATTTATTTTAAGATATGTGCATAGCAAAACTAGTTGTTTGAAAATGCATGCACAGAAAAAATTGAATGGTTGAATTTGAAAAAACAGAAATTTTAGAATACTATTCATAAAATTTAGATCACTCTGATTTTTGTTTTAGTTTCTTGTTGTCTTACTTTTCTTTTCTTTTTTCCTTGATATAATTAATGCATGGTTTTGTGTTGCTCTAATTAGCCAAATTCATCAAAGCGTTCTATGATGGTATATCTAATATTTCAAAGCATATAGAGCATATTTGATCGTCCTTATTTTAATATTTCAATGTAATCTGGATTATTGTCTGATTAAAACGGAAGTGTGGGTTCTTATTTAAATTTTAGAATTCGTAAATTGGAAAAAAAAAAAAAAAAAAAAACGCACACACACATACACAAAACATGCATATGCAACAACGTTTTGTCTATCACACAAATAATGATATTAAATATTAATATTAATAAAATGGAATAGTGCACATATAAATGATATTTTTTTTCTCTAATTGACAGATACAAAATAAAAAACACAGACCCGATATTACATGAAAATTCTAGATGAAGCTTAATTAATTTTTCCTTTATATCATCTAAAAAATACAAACAACTACTGACTAAATAATTTCTATTATTATAGTTGCTGACTGTGTAAGAAATCATAGGTTAAAAATTATAATAACAAAGTTTCTTGTGGATATTATATAATTAGCAAATTTCTCTTCAATTTTTACTAAAAAGGTAAAATTGCTGATTTATGTCCTGTTGTACTAGTCGACGAAATTAAGAATTTAACATAATCTTATATAGTCGGTGAATTACAGCGTCTTCCTTTTTTTTTTCTAATATTCTCGCTGGAGGAAATGCTCTGTAACCTCTGTTCCTTGAGACTTCGATTCTCTCTTTAAAAATGCAAATGAATAATGACACCAAACCCCCATGTGAGTATTTGACATAAAAAATAAAACTAAAGGACCGCTAACAAAATAGTTGAAACGCGGCTTGTAACTTTATTTTTAAGTAATACATTATTTTATACTTTATATTTTATACTTTATATTTTATATTTCAGTTTTTTAATCTAAATTTTCTAGTTTCATTAATAAATTGTGCTTTCAAAATTTTAATAAACTTTCTCTGTAGACTGTAAGTTCTAAGATAATCTTTTTAACTACATTTTAGTATTCATTCCTTAAGAGTAATTTATTGCCTTCTTTACTTCTAATTATGTCATTGGAGAGTGCTTCTTAATTTGTATTGATAGGCTTTGATTATTCAAGAGGAAGGGGGAGAGGGAGGAATAGTATCAGCTATTCTGGATCAAGGAGATGGAATCCATATACTTGGTACCAAACTCCTAGCTCTCGAATGATTTTGAGTGTTTTTTTGTGTTGTAATGATATGTTTTTGCTGTTTTGTAGTCTATTGATTTTTGTTTAGTTTGAATATTATCAAAGACAGAGGGAGGGACTTTTTTATATAATTTACAATAAAATATTGTACATACTGTAAATTGACTTTATTTACAGTATAAAAATTTTATTTATATAATTAATCCTCAATTATATTTAACCCTCATGGTTTAAAGGTCTAGTTCTGCCCCTGAATGTTATGATACTAGTACTTGTCTGCTATGTTGCATTTTTGTATGTTTTTATATTCTCTATATTTGAAGATGGTAATAGTAATAACTCTATTAATTTAAATGAAAACTAGTGGATTTTTTTGTCACTTTCTCAAAAAAAAAATTCAGCTTCCCAATATAAATTTTCTAATTTTCGCTGCCGAAATATAAAGAAAGGTTCCTGCTAAGACCTATATGGTGTGAAAGAGAGGTGACAAGAGCTGTAAATTTCTTCGAACATAACCGAGAGGAATTGGCTGCTGCAGCCGCAAACTGTCGTGTTGGTGGCGGAGCAGAATCAACCGGATCAGATGCTGATCAGTGCCTGAAGAAGAGTTTTGAGCACTTTTTTTTAAATTAAGGTTAAGTTGGTTCCAGAACTTTTGGAATTTATATATAGTTCTCAAATCAAAAAATTAGTATATATCTTCCTTATACAAAATGAGTGATGACTATTCGGTCTGATTAATTCAGTTCTCAGTCTGTTTTGTTTCAGTGTCTTCTTAGCTGAGTAATAAATGTCCCGATCCGATTGGATTCAGTGCCTTTTTTTTCTTTCTCCTCTCAAAGTGGTAACTGTTTTGGTCCGGCTTGATTGAATGCCTCTTGGCTACACATTCATTTGGGCGGCGACATCGATTTTGAAAAGAAGACGACACTTCGTTCTCAAGGAAGGGCTCGATACAGCGTACTCCGCTAGCCATACAACTCAAAAATTACTGTTATATCTACATTTCTAGAGAAAAAAATCAGAAAGTTTACCTACTTGTTAATTGAATACGAATAGACTAATTCAAATTCTCCAGATTCACATATCTATTATTTTCTAACATAATAAATTAGATGATTTTACAAATAACTGTTGGACATTTTATTTAATAAAAAAAAATGTGTAATATATATTTTGTATATCATTGGATTAATATAATTGCCTACTACTTTTCAACCAAAAAAACAAAATTTGAAGAACAATTATTTAAAAACAGCTGAAATACCTCCTATTTTTACTCGATCCCGATCGATAAAAAAAAAAATCACAAATGATCTTTATTAGAAAAAAAATGAACCAATGAATAGTGTACATCCCCGGAAGACTAGACCTAAATAAATACAAAACGCGTTGACCAGTATCCAAGGAAACTAACTATCACGACGTCTTCACTGCATCATGATCTTGAACTCCTCAAAACTGAGCACACCATCCCCATTTAAATCAAACTGTCCGATCATGACCGTACAATCCTCCACCGTCCGATCCTCCCCCAGCTTTTTCAGCATCCGCCGGAGGCTCTTCGGTGTGATGCAACCTCGTCCGTCCATCTCATACATTTGAAACGCATCCATCAAATTCTTGTCCTTCTCATGCTCATCCTCAGTCTCGACCAATTTGGCAAAATCCTCCAAGCCGAGCTCGCCATCGCCATCAGAATCGCTGAGACGCACTGCCTCCTCAGCCTCCTCTGATGACAGCTCTGCACCCGTGGCCCGCATGCAGTTTTGTAGCTCTGATGGGGATATCTTGCCATCTCCATTCTCATCAAAGTAACAAAAGATGCGCCGCAGCTCAATAGATTGCTGTCGGATCATTACAGTAGGAGGTGGAGACGATGAGGATGAACATGCTAATTCCTCCTTTCTGGAATTATTCTTCGAAAACGATACCATTTTGCTGAAAACTTTGGAGAGTCTAGATGGACTGGTACTATTCTTGGAGGAGCTGCTGCATGGATCAGCAACTGGTACCTCTGGTTTGAATCCCTTGACTGCCATTTTTTTGGGAAATATTTATCAGGAAATTAACTGTGAATTGGGTTGTGAATTGAGGAATGAATTAAGCTGGCTAGTATATATATTACAAGATAATTGGCGAAGAAATTGGAGCGATGGCTGTTGGTTTTATCTTTCGCTGCTGGATTTGAGTAGAATGAATTCAGTAGATGCCTGGATGAGTATTTATAAGGAGATAGGAAGGGGGAACCCGCGGGCGGCGCACAGTAGAAGAGAGCTGGTTTTATTTTAATAATAGAAGAGTCTAGACATTTCACATTTGTGGTTTGTTTAATTTGGGGAGGAATAGTATTAAGAAAGCGACATTTTATTGTTTTGGGAAGTTATTTGTGTGAACTGTGAGTCTGTGAAGAATATGGCGGTTTGATATTTTACTTCGTTTGTTTTTAGTTAGTAAATAAAAAATGATGGGTTTTTAGTAAAAAGGAAATGGCATTTCCAAGCAACTGTTGCCGACTGTGTCAATCCGTATAATGTATATCCTCTGGAAATAAATCTGCTGTGATCAGGAATTACATTATCCTGCTTTTTCAAATCTATCTATTTATTTATTTCGAAATTTGTACACAAAAAGTTACTTATTTTAAAATTTATATATTTCATAAAGTGAAAGGTTGAATTTGAACAGCAGATTTATTTCCATGTCCTCTACCTGGTAAAATTGAAGTTAAATTTGAATCGTCTAATCAGAACAACCTCAGCTTGAATTAACTTTAAAATTTAATATAAATTGACAGTAAGAATTTTGTTTACATTAACTCAAAATTTAAATTATTACAAACAATACGAATTCTACTTCTCTTCCAAAGAGATTTTATTTATTAGTAGTAAAAACGGAGTTGATGAGAAGAACGCCACGCTGTCCTATTATTTTAGTGCCTCTCTATTTAAAAGGTTAATATGATAATTGCAATATTTAAGTATAACTATAAGAACGCATAATGAGTGTTGATTTAACAAGCTTATTAGTATTTAGAATTAAATGAAAATAACCACTTAAATTGGTTAATATTTAGAATTAATTTGGCTATTACTCTCCAACTCGCCCAAGTATACAGAAAGTAATATTTATGAATTTAAGAAATTCTGAAGTATAAATACTATTGTGCACTAAATTTTTTGGATCATGACAAAATTTATGTATAATATGGAGAAAAAATATATTTGATGCTCAGCTTCACAAAAATCAAAATTATAAAATCTTGCAAAGCTGGGTAATTTCATGATATATGTTTTTAGGCTTTCATTCTTTTTCCTGGGCATGGTCCATTTTACATTATTTATAATTCTGGATTAAGTTTAATAGTTCCTTACAAATAAGACAAAATTGGCCCAAAAGTGCCCACCACCGACATGCCGACTCTGTGAAAATAAACATAAAAAAAATAAAAAATTGTGTTTCAGTTGCTGAATCGCCATTGAAAGATAAATTATTTATTGGATAAATGAGGCCAATTAAACGTGGAAGATAAGATCAATAGCGGATAAGCAACTAATCACATCTGAAATTAAAATTAAAATTTTGTGGGCCGTCGATTTAGGTACAGCGGTCAAGACCATCGTATCCGACGCGCTCGCCGTAAATGTGCGTGAAATTATATAAACAAAGTAACCATGCTTTTGATGATGTGGATGTGAGCTGATTCCCATCTCTTTCATGTGTTTTTGTACTTCTAGGAAAAGAGGAAAGTCAACCAATTACTATATAACACTATGATAACCTCCATTCTCTTACAGCCTCATGCCCCTGAAACTATTCTTTGTTGCTGGTCTTCCACGGATTTTTTTACAGTTCATTCACTCTATACATGGCTATCTTATGGAGGATATTTAAACAAAAAAATTGAGAAAACTTGAAAATCTAGAATACCCCTAAAAATCAAAGTATTTATTTGACTTCTTACACAAGACAAAATTTTAACAAAAGTCAACTTAGTAACTAAAGGTTGGATAGAAAATCCCAACTGTCTTTTTTGTAGCCAATATGAAACAACTGACCACCTATTTGTAACTAGATATTTGCTAACGGGTTACCCGTGACCCGTTCCGGGTAACCCGTTAGGGGTAACGGGTAGGGCGGGTAGACGGATAGGACGGGTACGGGTACAACCCGCAACGGGTAGACGGGTAGTTTTCCCAAAACCACTACCCTACCCGTTTATTACCCGTACCCGTTGCGGGTTGACGGATACGGGTATCCCGGGTACGGGCGGGTTTTTTTTTTTTTTTTTTTCTTTTCTGTTTTTTTCTGAATTTTTTTGCTTTGAGATTCGTGCCAAGTTAAAGTACATATCCCGGATGGAGTTTAGATATAGGGGTCCGTTTTGAGATTCATGCCAAATTAAAATTGATGACTCAGATCTCATTCTACTTAGTCAGGTATTGCACTGGATCTGAATTCTATAGGGGTGCCGCCAAAAAGATTTTGAAATTCAAATTTTGTAACGGGTCAGGTACGGGTACGGGTAGATGGGTACGGGTAGGCGGGTACGGGTTGGCGGGTAGACGGGTACGGGTACAACGGGTTTTTTTCAAAATTATGTTGTCCGGTCCGTTTATTACCCGTACCCGTCTACCCGTTTACCCGTTTGTACCCGGGCAACGGGTACGGGTACCACGGGTAACGGGTACGGGCCGAGCAAAACGGGTTCAACCCCTAACGGGTTTAGCAAACCACTATTTGTAACCTGCCATTTAGCTTACACTATTTGATATTGAATAACAAATCACAATGATTTTACTTTTAATTGCACTTCAGTATCAGATTTATGATCTATAGACCAACTCATACCACTCAGAGAATCATTATTAATTGAACTCATCAGAATTACCACTGTTTGGACAATATGACTTGCTAGGAATAAAATTTGTTTTAATAACACTGCTATACCCTCACCCCAATATATTGGTAGTCAAATTATCTCCCTCTCATCATTTTGATGCCAATCCAGATCTGATGACACTTATTTCAAATTAACACTAATTTTGTCAATGGATGTGACTACTTTAACTCAGGCAGGTCCTCATACAACCCCCTTGGTGACAGATATGTCCACGAAGGAAGACAGCAGCTGGAATTCTGAGAAAGATCCATGTCATGGACTTAAGGGGTCAGATCTTTCGGCTTACCTCCAAGACAAGGTTGAATTGGCAGCAATGGATAATATGGGAGTGATAATGATCTCCTCTAATCCATCTCACTCTAATTCTTCTTCTTCTGACGATTGTTCATATGCTGATTCCTCGACTACATCTTAAAATCATCTCTAAGACTTACTATTGTTATTTTCGCTGATTTGGTTGTTTTGTATCAGTGAATTGCCTATTTCTGCTATGTAGATAACACCTAGTTGCTTAACATCTATTGTGTTCCTTTTATTTTGTAACTCAATACCTTTCTATGGTGATTGCTATATTTTGTAAGACAATTTAGTTTCTAATGAAACTGATGGTAACTCCACTTTTATTTAAAAAAAAAAAAAGAGGAAAGAAAATACAAAATAAATCCAGCATATACTCCAGAACTTTCTTTTTTTTTTACTGAGATCTACGAATTCATAGGAGGAGAACCAAGTGGAACAGGAGTAATTGAAATTGAAAGCTGAATAAATAAATATATTATTATTTTATTCTATAAAAAATAATAGTATTAATTGTAAAGTTATAAAATGTAAAGGATAAAAATAAAAATTATTCTTGTCCTCTATCTTTCTCCACCTCTGACATTAGAACAACCTCTTTGACATAGTTTATTATAATATTATTCTTCAATCCATGAAATGCGCAACTACATCATGAAAAAAACAACATCATGGTACCCTCTCTAATTAATTAATCTATAGGAAAATTTATATATTCAAAATTTAGTTATAACTAGATCTTTGAGGTCTGTAGTTACTCAAAAAGAATATTTTTCTCTCAGCAGCAATGTTGTAAATAATGATATGCGGTCATCAGATGGACGGAATATCGTTAAGCAATTGATCGGTATGCGGTTGATTAATCGAATTTATGCAGACAAATTAACATTTTTATTAAACTTATATATATCATAATTTATTAAAAATAATTTATTTAATCCATTAAACTTTTCAAATAAATTTAACTTAGTTATATTATTATAACATCTTAACACTTTATATGTGTAAGTAACACATTTATTTAATAAAAAATTCAAGAATTAAGCCTTTTCAAATAATAACATATAATTTGAAATATATTGTTTGAAAGAAATAAAACATTCCAACGTAAAAAATTTAGTTTATGATAATAACTTAGTTCCATAAATGAACATGTCGTACTAATTGAAAAAAATTACATCAATAAGTAAAAAAAAATGATATGTAAATAGCAGAAGAATTAATCAATTTTAAAGTAAGTAAGAAGAAAAAACATATATAAAAAATATTGGATGTATGTTCAAATACAAATAAAACTACAATACGTTATTTATAAAACTTATTATCACACACTATTAAAAAAAATTGAAAATAAATATTCACTGGAATAAATTAGAATAAACAGAAATAAATAAAAACAAACGGAAATAAAGAAGAGTAAACGGTTGATTATCACTTTCATTCGCAAACAAACATTCGTTAAATGTATTCGTAATGGTTTCACCGTCATTAACAATTAAATGGCCGTTTAATCGACCGTTAAAACCGTTTTTTACAACAATGCTCACCAACACCAGCACCAAAGTAATGTTCACATTTTATTAAAAATCCATGCTATTGACAAATCTCTTTTAAAATTCAAAAGCGGAGGACACGCTAAAAATCCTCTAGAATTCATACTTTTGATTTTTGAATACGGACTTTTGGAACTAAAAACAATAATGTCGTAGTCAAAACTGACATTAGTATCATATAATTAAATACTTTTTAAAGATTTTTTATAGACCTTAATTAGAAAATAAAAGATTTTTATAAAAGCAACATGATTATTTTTTTTTACAAAAATTATAAGGACTGAAATGTTATTTTGGTTTTAGGTATTTTTACAATTTTTCAATGTATTTTTATCTCAAAATTTGTAAAAATGGCTGGGATTGAATGGTATTTCGGTTCCAAAAAGAAAAAAAAAAGGACCAAAATGACATTTTGGCTCTTATGATTTTTGTAAAAAAAAAAAAAAATTTCAGTCCAAAAAGAAAAAAAAAACGAAATGTCATTTCAGTTCTTATGATTTTTTATTTCAGTCCAAAAAGAAAAAAAAAACGAAATGTCATTTCAGTTCTTATGATTTTTGTAAAAAAAAAATAATCATGTTGGTTTCAAAAAAAATCTTTTTTCTAATTATGCTTTCTAAAAAAAATTCCTTTTTTAAAGGAAATGAAAATTGTATTATATTTTAAAGGATGTTCTAGAATTTAATAAGCTTAACTTGACTCTAGCACTAAGAATTAGATAACCTTCAGTCTCAGATATATTTTTAGAAATGCAATTTTTGAGCTATATTTTATAGGATTTAATTAATGATCTTTCTATATTGTATTATTATTTGTTTGTTTGGTAAAAACAGAATACCAATAAATTCGGGCGGACAGTTGTCAGATGGATTTCGTTCAATTTAACGAATTAATTTGTTATTTAAAACTAATTTAATTAGTTTTAAATTTAAAAGTTATTAAAGAACTTAATGAACATATATACATTTTAATTCTACTTCGATTATTATTTTCTAATTTGAACAATGTATTGCGCATGGATTGTTGAAGTTGAACTAAAGTACATTTTAATTCATATCTGGATTGAAAATGCGCGCGTAAACCTTCCATAAAACTAAACAGTTCAAATCTGTTCCCGGCTTCCCGCGCTCAATCGCCCTTGCCCACGATAGGTTTTATATTTGGGCATTTTCAAGGACTTCATGAGAAAATAGAGACTCCGTTGTTATTTTCCTTAAATACACCCATAGGTAACATATTTCATGCGAAATTCTAAATACTACTAAAGTCGAGGTGGGCCAATCATATATTTATGATGTATATAATTTCTAAGCAATTCAACAAGTCTGAAATTAAAGTGATTGATGGGATTATGGGAACCTCACATTTATTGTCAAAATGATAACTATAACCTTATCAAATCTACATAAATATAATCGTCTCGTGAAAATAAAATGGTTTGGATTGGAAGAAAGAATCTTTTCTGGTACTATAGAAAATTCAGATCCAGTGAAGTAACTCAATATTTGAGTTTTAAATCGGGATTGTTTGATTCGAATTTGCAATAATCTATTTGAAGTGAAGAGCAAAATATCTCGAGAGATGAATTCAAATCGTGAAGCAATCTCGAGCAACGGACTCGAATCGAACGGTCCCGATTCAAAACTCAAAGATTGGATTACTATAGAGGGTGTTATTATTATTTTCGAATAATTTGATTAATTTTAATTAATTAACACAGTGAAATGCCGTGTCTTTTATTATTATAAAATTCAGTTTTTAGGCATTTATATTCAATTTATGTGATTTATCATTTTATTTTAAATATTGTTAGAAGCTACCAATCACAGAGAAAAATAGAAAATAAAGTTCATCTAATAAGAGTGAAATTCTGAATATGTATTCAAAAAATTAGATGTAGATATCCGATATCCTAATAGAGAACTTACATCTTTTTTTTATGACACCAAATTATATTCTACATTTTCAAAGTTTTCAAAGTCCAAATAGTCTAAGTCATTCAATATGATGGATATATTAAAATGTGCTTGCATATCAAATTTTATATTTTTATAATTTTTTTATTATTTTTTAAGTATTTTACAAAATTATTTTTTTCATTGGATTGAATTTTTTATCCATCTTAATAAATAGTAAAGAAATTAAAAAAATATATAAAATTTGATATGCAAACACATTTTAATATATCCATCGTATTGAACGGTTTTAGATCGACTGTTTAGACTTTGAAAATATAGGGTATAATTTGATGTCACTATAAAATGGTGTAAGTAGATCTGTTCTCATTCTAATATCCGTAAGAATATATATACTGATATGGTTCAATGTTTCAATTATATCTGAACGGTAGATATATATCATATATTTTAATATAATATATTAAAAAAAATTATTTTTATTTATCATTATAATTAGATAAATATTATAAATATTAGTATTATTTATATTATTTTAATAAGTATCTAATCTGATTTATATATGTCTCTTTATCCAGTCGTATTCATATTTAAAAAATTAAAAAGAGATAACTTCGATTTTACCGATATCCCCTCTAATGCTGTAGATCCGTTTCCACCCTTCCCATCTAACCATGACACGAAGCTGATGCAAAGTTGGTACCGCCGTAATTTCGTTGCTCTTTCCGTATCAACGTGTACCACAAAAGATCAAAGACCGCTGACCATTGACCGCGGTCAAATTAATTTATGTCGTACGGGAGAATCTTATTTTTCATGTACTTTTTGCTCATCATTTCTCGAAAAAATTAACTTTCTGGGTTTGTTTAGTGTGACGCCCACACACAAGGTATCGGAATGACATCACCCCACATCTCAATATCTCATTGTATTGTATTTGATCAAGTCAACGAGCTATGACATTATCCAGAAGCAAATGATGAAACATGAGGAGGGAAATGGTAAGGAAATTGAGGGACTAAATGCGGCGATATGTATTATATGAAAATTGAGGCGATAAAACGGACTAAATCAAGCGTGTTTGTTTGGCCGTTGACATTTAACACCGAAATTTTTATAAATATCTAAAAAAATATTAAATTTCAAAATTTACATCTTGTTTAACAAGATTTCGAAAAATATCTAAACGGCAAATTATTTTCTGATTTTAGAACAAATTACTGAAAATTTATTTCCTGATTCTGAAATTTCCAATTTTTATTTTGGAATTCCAAAACTATAAAATAAATTCTCAGTTCTTAGCTTGTTCTTTAATTAAATAGAAATGTTTATAATTTTTTTAAATTGAAATATTAGAAATATTTTATATATTTTTTAAAACAATGGAATCCTATATAATTTGATTTATGAGAAAGACTGCAACAAATAATTTGGATCAACATTTTTCAGGTTGGAATTTTTGCATTTGTAAGAAAAATTAAAATATTTTGTGTGTTATTGAAAAAAAATTAAAATTGAATCTAAATTATTGATCCAGATTCAAAAGTCACTTCTAGATAAATACATAAAACATTTGGATTCTTCTATTTTTGAAAAAATAATAATTTTATCAAATTGGCTCTACGGTTCGGACATTTGAAAACTTTTTTCAGAGAAATTTCTTGTTTTTTCAAAAATAGAGGAATCTAAATATTTTTTATATTAACTTAGAAATGAGTTTTGAACTGGATCAATAACTGAGATTCAAAACATTTTAATTTTTTTCTAATAACACACAAAGAAATATTTTAATTTTTCTTATAGTCCCAAAAAATATGGCCTGAAAAATATTGATCCAGGATTATTTGTCGCAATCTTTATAATAAATCAAATTATATAGTATTACATCTATTTTAAAAAATATATATAAAATATTTCTAATATTTTAATAGAAAAAATAAATAAATTATAAACATTTATGTTTAATTAAAAAAGGCTTATAACCAGGAATGTAATCTCCGCTTCGTCAAACTGGAAATTCTTTTTCCAGTTTTGGAATACTTAGAACCAAAAACTTTTTTTTTCGGAAAGTTTGTATGAAATCGGGAATTTAATCTCCTGTTTTGAATATATTTCGAAATTCCTCCGCATGAGGTGTATATGAAATTATTTATTAATTTTGGATATTAATAAAAATTTCGGCACTTACTAGATGGTAATGATATGGCTTGTAATTGTATCCTAAAGTCTCCATGAATATAATATATGTTGCTAATTTTCTCCATCATTTAAAAAAGTATTAGAATATATAATAATTATTTTTAGAACAATTGTCTTACAATTGATATGCAATTACTAATTACAAGAATGAAAAATTTTAATTTATAGAATTACTACTACACAAAATTTATCCTATAGTAAACTTTTCATTTGATTTCACACATGAAATTGATTAAAAAATTGTCAAAAAAATTTAGTGTATCACAAAAAAAAATTACAATTACTGATGCAATATTATTAAAATGTGAGTATGACCTTCAAACATATCAAACTTGCATAACATCAAAGCATTTGTATTAATTATAAATTTATAATTAACCAAATCAATCTCTGTACGCTGTAACCCTACTTATTTACACTAATATATATATATGTCTAAGTCATATATGGCAACAAAACACGGTAAAACAAAACGAAGCCAATTTGTCATCATCCTTTATAATGACAGCGAAGTTTCCTTTGTAAAAAATATCCAAAGATTCGGAGAAAACATGCTCATATTCTCTAAATCATTGCATAAAAATATTGACATGGCTGCTATACAACTTATAAAATAACCAACAACCAAGCTGATTAACCGTGTGGTTTGGTAAAAATCATTATCCACCATTTTGGGAACTATTATTTTACATAATTAACTGGAATAGTTAAAAAAAATGCACAGATTGTATATAACATCTTTGTACACAAGTTTGGTAATTAGCCCTTTTTTAATACATAATTAATACTTCTGTATATATAAATTTGTTTGATCATATTTATTAATACAAGTTTGTTTGTGGATTTTTATCAGTGTTCTAAATAGCGCACTATAGTGACACTATAACAACGCTATAGAGTTTTCGAACCTAGAATGCTAAGTTATGGAATAAAAGTGCTTTATTTCAGCTACGACCACTATAGTTGTAATAGTGGTCCGCTATCTACACTACGTGCTATAGCGCACACTATGCTACATAGGTTTTTATATAAATGTCCAAACTGAAAATTAAATTTAAAGACCAATTTCAATTTTTTCAAGGTCTAGATTGATTTTGTTTTTAAATAGAAAAAGATAGATAGTTTATTTCATGATACCTAGCTTTTTTTTAATAGAAAAAATATATAATTTATGCCATAATACTTAGTTTATTTTGAATAAAAAAAGATAGATAATTTATGATATTATTAAAGATATTTTGAATAGCAATTTGGAATTTGTACTAGTTCAATATGAATATTTTAATTTCTTAATCAATTTGTGTTACTTATTGCTCTATGATATTTTAGATAATGTTGATAATTAGTAGAAATATAAAATATATTTTTTTAAACAAAAAAAGCTATGTATGATAGCTTTCGTTATAGCTACGCTATTTGCAATAGTTTTTTTTAGGCTTTCCACTATGATGTGATAATCGCTATTTAAGATCTTGACTTTTATATACAATTTAAGCTTGATAATTAGAAATTTAAAAATTTAATAATGAAATAATAGCCTTGGATCACAAAATATATAATAAAAATATAGGAGTAGAACTAGGGTGCTCTTAAGTTTACCAAGTCCCTTGGTGATCTCAAGTCTAAAACTCATCAGATCGACTTTAAATGACGAATCTGAACCGTTGAAACCCGTCTACCTTACGAGTGATGCATCTGCATGTGAAATTTTTAAACATTCAAATTAATTTAGTATAAAGTCAATTGGTCAAAAGTAAAAGGTTAATAAATTAATTTTAATGTATTCATTTTTTGAACGTGTTTTGACAGCTTGACTTTATACTAAATTAATTTGAATGTTTAAAATTTTCATATGTGAAAGCATCACTCGTAAGGTAGATGGATTTTAACGGTTCAGATTCATCATTTAAAGGTAATTTGATGGGTTTCATACTTGAGTTCACCAAAAGACTTGGTGAACTTAAGAAGACCCTAGTTCTACTCAAAATATAGATAAGATTTTTGTGTAAAATATCACACATTCAAAATTCAGTTAATAGATTTTTAATGATATTTAAGTAGGAAAACTTAATTTTTATCTTTACTTAAAAATAATAATTAGAGAGACTAAAAATGTGATTTTACGGATGTGTACTCACAGCCGAACTAAAATTAATTTGGTGTCTATTTAAAATATAGAAGATTTTTTTTAATTTGTCGCAGATCAAAATAGACTTCTCACATCTTATTCTACATGGTCAGGTTCAGGTATTGCACTGGATATGAATTTCCCTGAAAACGTCTGATGGAACAAACTGGATCCTCTGTGTTAGCCAAATATATGTAAACTTCATGGAGTGAGGCTATGGTACTTGGCCAAGCACAATGCTTAGTGTGCTTTGATATATGAAGTGTCAAATTCTCATCAAAATTCATGCAAGATGATAGTTTAACGGTGGCTTCCGTTAAATTTTTAATCTGCCGTCTCTTCCCCCTTTTTTTTTTTTTTTTATCATTAAAAGCCCGTAGGCCATATCCTTCTATTAAAATCAAAGTTACAAGGTACAAGTTCAAACAGAGAATCAATTTAAAAGCACTTCTTGCTATTTCTCTTCATATAGGCTGGTACCGTCACGGCGTCACCGTATCACTCTACTCCTGAAAAATGCTTTATTCCCGAAAATTTATTGTAAAGGTAAAGGATTTCCACAACAATTATTTCTAACATTGGACATATTTCATATCCTATTATCCTATATCCGATAATTTAGCACGGAGCTATCATAAAAGCAAAAAATAATCCAAGTTTAAAATTAAACCCTAAACATTGGGTATTTGCCAAGTATGGCAATACTAGAACCTACTGGTACGGTGGCAAGATTTTCAAGCCAATTACAATTGACCCTAATTTTTCAATTGCTGATTAGCTACAAGAATTACAAAAATAAGTCCTTGAAACAAGAACAAAATACTAAATATTAGAGTTCAATCCAATTAACCAGATATAAATCGAAGAACAAACGGGGAGGTGGCTACCACAATCGTGACTCCTAGGGTTTCTTGGATCTGCCGTAGGGAGCGAGGGGCAAAGGGTCAAACGGTTGAATTCAAAGAGAGCAAGTGGAGAGAGCGCGACACTCTTTAGTGAGAGGTGGAGAAAATTCAATGGAAAAAAAAATTTAAAAATTAAATTCGAATCTTTTAGTCTCTTAAGGGTGTCGCGTTCTCTCCACTTGCTCTCTTTGAATTCATGTATATACCACTCTCTTAGTCTTTTAAGGGTGTCGCGTTCTCTCCACTTGCTCTCTTTGTCGACACCTCGCTCAACTTCATGTATATATCATCATTTGATTCAACTGCTAATCAGTCTACGGGATTTTCTCAAAAAAAAAAATGTTAATCTGACTTATTTACTAGGTTGAGTTTTATTTTATTTTTAAGCAATGTCACATTATATGTATTTTGTCCGTTTAATCATTCTTTTTTCCTATGCTGATGTGTAAAATCGGTCAGTTATTATAGAAATTATGTATTTTTTGTTTCTATAGGTTGTTTTATTGTTATGTGGGGGGCCGGGGGTTACCTATTTTAATGCATTAAAAAAAATTAAAGAAGTATATTTTTTTTATTCTTTAAAACTATTTGGATACATATCTAAATGCCAGATAATTTTTTTATCTAAATTTAAAATTTTAATTTTCCCTTCACATATGTTTCCGTTTCCGGACGAAGTTAAAATAATAGTCATAGTAATACATTACTTTGATTGAAAATAGTTGTCAAATGTAATTTAGAAATTCAGAATAGCATTTAAATAGGTTAATCTACCATTTTAATGAATATTATTTTTATCTAGATAGGATATCTGAGTAGCCTATCCAAAAAATGTTATTTTTTATTTTAACAAAATGCCTATTTAACGGCCAGTAGGGCAATTGGGGCCGCGGTAACTTCATCGATCTTTCCATACAGTGCCCAAAAACAAAACGATAAAAGATTGCTGACCGCTGACCGCGGTCATATCAATCTCGTGCGGTAGAATCGCAATTTCCATCTTCTACTTGGAATAACTTTTGGTTCGTCAACAAATAAGAGGTACTGGAATGACGTCACCCCATATGGCCATCGCTCATCAGGCCATATCTCATTGCATCGTGCCTTGGTCAAGTCAACGAGCTATGCCATTATCCAGATGCATTGAATCAATGATACAAAAATGAGATTGATGAAATGATCAGAAGAGAAATTATATGGAAATTGAAGCCTATCGATGCTGTGATTTCTTTAATATATGCAAATTATTATTATTATTATTATTATTATTATTATTATTATTATTATTATTATTATTATTATTATTTTTGCTTCAGTATATGCAAATTAATTAAGGCGATGAAACAGAGTAACCCGAACGTGTTTATTTTTGTGCCACTTGCATTTTCAAATTTCAAGTATATTAACGCTCTCAAGTAAAATGAGCAATAAATAGTTGTTATTCACGATATAAACAAAATTGATTTGCTTGCTTTGTTTTTTAGGAGTATTATCTTTTGACTATTGACGGACAATTTTGCATTACTCAAAACTAGTGTTTTAAATAGCGCGCTATAACGGCGCTATAACGTTTTCCGACTAAAAAAACTATGGCGCTATGTCCAAATAGCGCCGCTATAGCGCTCTATTCCGCGCTATAGCGCCGCTATTTGAGCATAGTGAAATTTTTTTAACCCGTACGTCATTTCGCGATAAACGCTATTTGAACCATTGCTCAAAACAAAAATAAATGAAAATTAAAGTGCACATTACTATTTTTTTTTTAATTCAAGACCTACAAAACTTGATCATTATTCTTATAATCTTTCCATTCAATTGAGAAGTAATTGTAATTGCTAATGGATATAATATATATTGAGTGACTCGTAAGTTTTTTTCCATTATAAAATAAAATATTAGAACAGAGAACAATTGTTATAGAAATAACATTGTCAAATATTAGAGTGGGTCTTAGTGCAACATTACATAGACAATATAAATGAGAACTGTAAATGGGTTTTGAGTTGGCTAAGAAATTATTTAAAGTAGAAGAATATATAGAACCAGGGCCTTGGATCCAAAACTGGAAATTGCGATTGGACTTGGACTTTGCTCTTAGACTTCGAAAAAGAAATAATAAAATGAAATGGGTTTGCTTAGTGCTGAACCGAAAATAAATAAATTGAAAGGATTGGATTTGGACTTGAATAAAATGAAACTGAAAATTCGGATTGATTCTAAAGGTTGTGAAGTAAAATAGCAAAAAATGAAAATGAAAGTGTCAGAGTTTTAAAGATTCATTTGTGAAGTGTAAAAAGAAAAAAGAAAAAAAAAAGTGAAAGTTGTAGACAGCGATTTAAAAAATTATCAAGTGCAAAAAAAAAAAAATGGAAGTTACAAATAAAGGTTTAAATGATTGATTTTACTTTAAAAGATTGTAACAGAGGTTCAAAAGCTTGAGAATTAAAAGTGATAAAAAAAACAATAATACAAATTAATTCAGAAGTTATATTTATATATCTCATTTGAAAAAAAAAATCGAGTAGAAA
Organism: Carex pumila; assembly: GCA_033356055.1. Classification (NCBI taxonomy): domain Eukaryota; kingdom Viridiplantae; phylum Streptophyta; class Magnoliopsida; order Poales; family Cyperaceae; genus Carex; species Carex pumila. The sequence goes on from JARJHM010000110.1 coordinate 129,153, forward strand.
ACATTCGTAACTTTAAATTTGAAAATTTATCACAGATTATCAAGAAAATAAATATATTAGAATGATTAGAGGGGAAAAAAACAGAGTGGGTGAACAAAATATCTTATCTTTTGACTTGAAAATAAAAGTAGTTAAAAATTGAACTATCCAGATTTAATAATTTATGGCTTGTAAACGGAGGTTTTAAAGAGTTGTGAGAAACATTTAAAAGTATGTAAATAGAGTTTTAAAGATTTGGACACAAACATAGACCAATATTTTAAAAACTTAAAAGCACTTCAGAAATTTGGCGAGAGATTTGTTTGACGGACAATTATCAGATTCTTTTAAAATACTTAAATACATCCTTCCAAAATCGTTTTAATTGGAACAATTTTTGGTGAGGATCACCAATTAATGCAAAAATAATACAAAAAGATGGTGTCGTAATGGAAGAAACGCACCTCTTCGATTATTTCATGTGAAGGACGCAATAGAGAGTGATTATTTTTATTTTTTTTCAACCCTCTTGTTAGTTGTTAGCTTCAGATCGATATATTATTTTATTACTTTGAAATGCTACATGCGCTCCCACTGGCCTGGAATTTCTTGGAGAACAACAGAGTCGTCATCAACTTTAATTATTGAGGAGATGGACGGTAGTTAGGGGTGAAAACGGAGTCGGATTATCCGGCAGATATCCACTCTGTATCTGGATATAATCTGAATCCGGATAATTCGGATTTGGATAATTTTCAAAAATTCATAAAAGATTCGGATACGGAGCGGATATCCGGATTATCTGGATTCGGATAGTTTGGCCAGACTCATATAAAAGAGGAATATATATTTGCTATAGATGAGATTTGAACCCATGTCCTCCCATCTCAATACTTTTAGACTAAGCTTCAAACCACTACACCACAACATCTTTTGTTACCATATACTTTTTTGATATATATATATATTATATGAATAGATTATCTCCCATCTCTTCTAAGTTCATTAATATTTATATTTAATATTTTAATTAATATTTGTATCTTAGAAGTTCATATATCTTAATTATCTGACCATTATTCGTTATATATCCGTATTCGAATTCGTATCCGTAGACTATCCGTTCTGTATCCGTATTCGTTTAAGGCGGATTTGATTTTGAATTTTGATATCCGTTTACTATCCGTATCAGTATCCGTATCCGTATCTGCTCATTAACCGACGAATGCAGATATGATATCAGCATTATCTGCTCCGTATCCGCTCCGTTTTCACCCCTAGCGGTAGTATAATTTGCTAGGAGATAATGTTTTAGAATTATTTATAGTTATTTAAGATGGAGAGTTCGAATCTTATTTACGACTTTATAACTTCTGTAAAACTTTAAAAATAATAATTATTATTATTGAGCCCCCGAGAAAATGTCAAACTAATAATTTTCTATTTTGAGGTATATTTTAAGATCAGATGGGTACAATTTTTGTTTTGTTTTGTAATATATCCATGTGTTTTGTGCATTAAGACCGCGCGCCGCGTATCATGCATTAACGTTGAAATCAGTAATAAGTAATCTGATTTCCAAGTGTACAATAAAGTGTACATGCCTAAGTAACATGTGTTGGTTTGAAGACAATTAGCGGGTCCAGTCCGTTTTGCCTTTGCCATCGGCTAGAAGTCAGACTGTTTGCATTTGATGCTTTTGGCATCGGTAGAAAAAGTCAGCTAATGGTAATATGACTCTTTGCTATCCGTAGCCAACAATCGATGGTATGTTTGCTTGTTCAATTAAAGCAGCTGTTTAATATCACTCCTATCGGCCAAAGTGAATGGCAATTGGTTTATATGCTTTAATTGAAGTAAAATCAATTTCAAATGTCCTGAAAGGATAATGAAAGGTCAATAATAAGATATAACATTTTACAACTTACAATGTGTGTCAATTATGTATTGGAAATAACCATTACGGGTTGGTCCGTTTTCTATTCTTAGTAGTATAGTAATATTTGTTTGAATATACCAGTTCAGAAATAATAACAACCATTGATTTTATAAACCTAAATATACTATCATATAAATTTTTGTTAATTTTTGTTGTTTTAGTTTATAATTTGTATAATTTAATTTAACGGAAAAGTTTTTTTTTTTTTTTCACTATATATGTTTATGCATTTAATGATGCTGGAGATCAACCTCAAAAAGGAGTTCATTGATCTGAGCAGCACCCCTGTTGTAGTTTTACCAGTACAGTCATTCAAGAAAATCGGCACCTCAACAGAAGAACACGATGATATCTGTCCCTAATTGAGGTGAGTGTAATTTTAATTTCCGTGTGCTTGTATCAAAGAATTATGACTCATGTGCTGCACTGGTATATATAATTACTCGATTTGATCACTAAATCCTAAAATTTGAATATATATATATATATATACTTGCAAAAGTTTAAGTAGAGCTTTCGGTGTTTTAGAATAATTTTTTAATTCTTAATATAGTCCAAAAGTTAGTTGAAATAAGCATGTCAACAGACAACAGTCTGCATCTAGTGGGTCGTATTATGTATCAGGTTTACACTTGCTTGGTAAACTCAGGATCAGGGCTAGTCAGGATCCTATTGCAGTTCATTGAGCTTGGTCATTGATTTTTCAAAATACTGATTTTGAAATATAGTGTTCTGGAGGAAAATAAAACTGAAACTTGCTTAAAGAAATGTTTCTCATTGTTAATTTTATCATTTTGTTCATTGCAGTATTTCATCGAACCAGGGACTAGGAAAAAGTTCAGATCAATGCCGGAGGTGAGCCTTCACCTCGGGATAGCTGATCCGAAACCATGCAATAATAAGACCAGGAAGTTTCAACTACATGGAGGTATATTAACAATGATATTGTATATTATTGTTGTTCCAAACAAAATGTATAATCCATCAACTTAAAAAATAGCATATAGTTGCTACTGTTTTGCAAAATGGAAAGGCATTTTCTTTGTTCCTATATGAGTCTTAGAGACATCATGCATCTGACTTTTACAATGCTTATTGCAAATGGTAAACGTCCTCCTATACTAATCTGAGTTATCCAGCAATATGGTAATAATATATCACTCTCTTATAATTTCTTAGGGAGCCCTTGAAGGGGAGAGGCCAAAAGGATTGGATCATATTTCGGGTTTCGGCATCTGAGGCCGTTCATTTCCAAAGGCTGTCGAGATTTAAGAAAAAAAACAAGAAGAAGAAGTCGGGATTAAAGTGCCTAAAAATTATTTCGATTTTTTATTAACTCTTAACGCATACCAAAATGAATTCAAAATGATGTAATTATTTCTTGTATACGTGAATTGTATGGTATTTATAATTTATTCAATAATTAAATAAATTAGTTAATTAGTATTAGAATATGGATTTTTGAGATTTAATTTCGTTGTCATCAGATCCCTTTGGCATTGGATCACTCTATTTTTATTCAAGAGAATGATAATTGTCGACCATAGACTACTCTTCCATAATTTAAAAAAAAAAACACGTTTCATTAGATGACGGAGATTTTTATTAATATCCTAATTTTTTTTTATAAATATGCCTCCGATTTTTTTTTTAATGCCCCAACCACCCAACAGAGAGATAGTCCATTATTCCACTTGATCGTCCGGAGCACAGGCGATCTACTAAGACTGAGATCCATTATTCTAGTAGAGAGGCGGTCCTCTATTTTTTTTTATAGAGATCTTAATATTTTTATTTAAATAATTTTGTGAAGTTTTAGTTTCTTGTCTAGGGTGTATTTAAAAAAATAAAACATTTGATATATTTATGAGTGATGTTGTAACTCTTTATAATTTTGATTTGATTTGTCAGTTAGATATCACAAGTCTAAAAATAATACTAATTAAGGACTTTGTCTTAATTTTTAATAATTTATTTTATTCAAATGTACTAGATTGCCTCAATGACCTTCAACTACATAAATATAACCATTTTTTTTTTATTCCAAACAAGATACTTTCGAATATTTTTTAATCATAAATATAACAATAATTCATGCTTTTGATGATTTTTGAATCATAAATATAACCATAATTAATGAAAAACATCAACAACAAAAGTTTAGAACAAGATTATGAAATATAAGAGGAAACGATTTTGAATTTTGAAAAAAATAATAATTACCATGTAAATAACATATATTGAACAATCATAGATAATTTCAATGATATTTGAATAATAAATAAAACCATAATCCATTAAAAAAATAAACAAACGCACACAATAAATAGTAAATGCATTTTAAAGTTATGGTCGTTGAGAGAGTATGGGTGCGTCATCAATGTTTTGACGTCATCGATGTTTTAACAATAATAAAGTTATGGCCGTTTAGATGTCATCAATGTTTTGGCAATGAACTATCAATGCACTTTTACCGTCATTAAGTCGGGCATAAAGCATCGGTCCATTATCAGTGTTTTTGCATGGAAGCATCGTTGTTTTTCGAAAAAACTTTAAACAACTATAACTTTGGCTAGGAAAGTCGGATTTGCGCATATGACCACAATTCGGAAATGGGGACAAGACAGATTTGAATTTTGCTCGGGGAAAGCATCAGAATTGCAAAAAAACATCGTTTAGTATCTCAAAAATTCAGTTTAAGTTTTATATCAATGGTAGACATACAACGATTAGTATTTTGTTTAGTTAAAAGCCTAAGAGATTATTAAAAAATTATCCATATACTTATTTTTAAATGCATTTACTATTTATTGTGTGCATTTGTTTATTTAAGCAAATAGTATATGTTGACAATAATCAAATAATTCAATTATTCTTTCTCTTACTCTTCAATTATTCTCTAAAAAAAGTTGACATCATTGAAGCAATATAACCATATTTCCTTATGTATATTGAATAAAATAAATTATAAAAATCAAGACTAAGTCCTTAATTAGTATTATCTTTAGATTTGTGATATTCAACTAATAAATCAAATCAAAGTTATGAAATGTTATAACATCACTCATAAATATATTAAATGTCTTATTTTTTTAGCATACACCATAAGCAAGAAAATTAAAACTTTACAAAATTATTTAAATAAAAATACTAAGATCTTTAAAAAAAAAAAAAAAAATAGAGGACCGCCCGGCTTATGGGCGGTCAGGTCCTCAGTGGACCGCCTGTGCCCCGAGCGGCCAGGTAGAATAATGGACCGTCCCTCTGCTGGGCAGTTGGGGCATTTTTTTTTTAAAAAAAAAAAAATTGGGGACATATTTGTAAAACTTTTTTTTAGGGTATTAATAAAAATCTCCGAGGATATGATAACGAAAATCATGCATGGAAACCGTTGGCTCTCTACAACTATTGTTCCTCTTTTTTACAGAATGGATATTCTAATTTAATGCCCAAAATTTGTATTCAGTAATTGTATACCTTTAAACGTAGAATTGATAATAGTCAAAATAGAAAGCAAAGAGATAATCATCAGCAAAAATTCAAAATACAACATTTATCATTAATCTAATTTATGTAATTACATTATAACCCAAAACCTTTTCATATTCAAAATATATAATAACGTAAATTGACTTATGAAGAAGAATAAATAAACAAATAATTAAAAATGGACAAAAGTTTAAGTGGACCTAAGATTAATTCCGTATAATTACATTTATTTTGTATGTCACAACGGATATATGTAAATAAAATAACATTTATTTTAAATAACTCTATATATATAACAAATAGACAAACATTTTTTTTATAAAAAATATGGTACACATGAATTAAAAAAATATTCCGAAATGTACACAAATAAATTGGTATACGAAAGGAGGAGGAGAAAATTCAAAATACATGTTTTCATCTTGAAGCAAGCATCATGGTCTGGAACTCATCAAATGAGAGAACACCATCACCGTTGAGATCGAACTGTCGAATCATTCGGCCACACTCCTCCACCGATCGGTCCTCTCCCAACTGGCCAAGCGTACGGCTCAAGCTGGTTGGCGTGATGCATCCCTCACCGTCCATTTCGTACACCTTGAATGCCTCTTTGATATCTCTTCCCTTGTCTCCCTCGTCTTCGTCCTCAATGAGCTTCACGAAATCATCGAATCCTAGTTGGCCATCCCCATCCGAGTCGATGAATTTTACAGCAGTCTCTGCTTCCTCATCCGACATCTCCTGCCCCAGCATTTGCATGCACCGCCGCAATTCACTTGGAGAAATCTTTCCGTCACCATTCTCGTCAAAGTAGTTGAACACTCTTTGAATGTCTAATGATTTCGAGCATGATGATGACGACGACGACGACGATGATGATGGCGATTTTACTATCTTTATCTCATGTTTAGATTTATGTAATGATTGCGGCATCGGTCGGGAGATGAGGCAAGAGAGCCAATTGACGAGGAAGAAGAAGATCGGGACATGATGCTGGCCGGGTGCTGACAAGGCTCCATGAGAATTGGAACTTGTTCCTTCCATTGCCAAATTAGGAGCGATATATACTAGAATTACACAAGCTCTAATTGCTTTTTTGTGGTGTCACACGATGGTACTTATTACATATGATACGCGGGAAATGTAGGAACAATCATAGGAGAATATAATGACTTGGGGACCCGCCACAAATTAATAACAATTTTTATTTACTTGACAAAATGAAACAATAAAATGTCTTATTTTGTACGCATGCAATAAAAAAATTAATTGCGCGTGGACCTTGGAATGATATCTGAAAAAGTCATATTTATATACTTAAAAATTTACCCTTTTTTCATTTTTTTTAATTAAAGAAAATTACTCTTAAATATTACATTTAATTATATATATACATATATTAGGAGTAACTTAATCTATATATTTATTTATAAGTAGCTAGCTTCCGGTAGTACCAAACTGTCAAATGTCAAAAAAATTATATGTATTAATAACTTAATTTATTGTTCTACATGATCATAAAAAACAATAGTATCACTTTAATTATAATAATACAAAAAATAATTTCTAAATGACATTTAGCTATTATAAAACACATTACTTGATCCCACGTAAACTTTCATCCAAAACCAACGAATTTTCGTGGAAATTTCGCTCAAGAAATTTGTGATATTGCTTTCGTCACGTTTGCGATTTTCAATTTTCCATTTTTTTTTCTTACAGCGGCTAGCACACGGTAACGTCCAATCATACGACTATATTATTTTGCAATCAATTAATAGACCGTTAATGCTTCCCAACGTTTTCAAATATTTTATTTTAATTTTTTTTTTCAAAAGAGAAACTACTAGGAAAGTTCGTTCTAGGAAAAAGTACCAACTGTCCTTGACTGAGACAAGTTGGGAAATTGCAGTCTCTGTCATATTTTTTTCTTAAGAAGGTTTTATTTGGTGGCGTTACTATTTTGCTGAATTTTTTTTATAAAAACAGTAAAAAGTAGTTTAAATTTTTTATTTTTTCTATACTATTTTTATCAGTGCGTCGAACAGAGCCGAACTGTTAGTTAGCCTTAGATAGTTTTATATGTTCACCAAGGTGATTTGTGACTTAAAATGAGCTTGTAAACTACAGTCTCCAGTATTTTACAAATTTAAAATTAGTTTTAATAGAAAATACAATGAATTGAGTAAATTTAATTATTTGTAATTTACTTGACACTACTGGTGTCCCAATCTGGGAGCATGACTCTCACATTTCTTCTTAAAAATATGTATATTGGGTGAGGGATAGGAGAGGTGGACAACTTTGGGCTGCAAAATATTCATTATATTTAATTATCCAAAAAAATTTTATAAAAGGTCTAAATTTATTTATTGATTCCCAGAGATCTTGGACAACTTTCAAAAGTTTAATTATACTTAAATATATTTTAAAATAATGTGCAACAAGTTAGAAAATGTAAAAGTAAACATCCTTGGAAGAAATTCAAAAGTGTACAAATTAATTTATTATATTTAAGTAGGAGTGGGTGAATGGATATATAGATGAAGAGAGACACACCAACATATAAATGGATAGATTAGTGAATTAATAAATAAATAAATCTATGTCCAGAAAATAGCAATTATTAAAAGAAAAGATGCATTAAATTGTCCAATACTTTATTGGCATTATTTTCAAATATGTTAATATTTTTTTAATGAAAACGCATCTGAAAATTTCGTCTCGCAAATCGCATTAGATCCTCTATTGTGTTGTATCGTGCGACAAATATACCATTTTAATTTATGTTCTGGGGGGAGAGTTGACTAGAATTTACATCTTTTTTGAATGAAAAATGGCTATTAATATGAAAATTACATAAATTGGAGTCCAAAAAAGAAATAAATACTTTTAGAAAAATCTAGGGATTCAAATAGAAGATTTATAATTAAATTTGACCATCTCAAGTCCATTTCACTTGTGGTACTCTTTTAGGGCCTGTTCAGCGGTAATACCAACTTTTACTACTCATGTGGGAAAAAGAAAATTCAGTTTGATTGAATTCTTTTTCCCACGTGAACAGTAAAAGTCAGTTCAAAATCTAACCAATTATGTGCCTATACCCATTCCTAGCAGTGTGCCAAACAAGCCCTTATAGTCAGGCCCGGCCCTGGGGCTGTGCAGCCAGGGCAACCACCCCGAGCCTCAAAATTCTAGGGGGCCTTAAAAAAGAAAAATTAGTTTGTATATATATAAAAAAAATTGTATATATTAAAAATAAATAAACTATTAGAACTCAAATTTTGTATATATAAATGGTTCAAATTTCTCTATAAATAAATATGATTTATTGGCATATCAATAAAAAATCTGACTAGCTAATTGCTTCTAGGGGTGTTTATGGGGTCCGGTTTAGTCGGTTTTGAACCAAATCAAATTAGTTTGGACTAAACAGTTTGATTTATTCGGTTTAATGGTTTGGTTCAGTTTGTTTTTTAAAATCGAATTATAACTTTGGTTCGGTTCGGTTTGAAAATTTTCAAAATCGAAAAAACCGAATCGGTCAAATTTTTATATATTATGAATTTGGTCCGGACTACCCCTAGTTTATTTCTTAATCAATAGCTTTAAATACTTTAGTTTATTTCTTAATAGCCTGATTTATTTCTTAATATACTTCAGTTTATTATAAATCAATTGCTTTAAATTAAAAAATTAATATCTTTCAATTTGAATCAAAGAAACTGAAGAAACCAAAATAAAACTTTAGTTCAGTTCTATTTTTAAAACTAAATTATAACTTTGGTTTGCCTAGTTCGGTTCAATTGAAACCGAACCAAATCAATGAACACCCCTAATTGTTTCCATAAGTACTTCAGTACCATATGTTTATAAGTAGTTTTTGTGTTTTAAAAGTCCAAATAATCTATCCAAACCATTCAACCTAATATTCATATTAAAACGTGCTTAGAGACTTAATTTTACATTTTTTTTGAATTTTTTATTATTTTTTAAGGTAAGTAGAATTTTTTTTATGGTTCAGAATCTTCTAAATTAATAGATTTTTTTACCTATCTTAAAAAAAGTAAAATAAATTCAAAAAAAATGTAAAATTTGGTCTCCAAGTACGTTTTAATATGGATATCATATTGAAAGGTTCGGATCGACTATTTAGATTTTAAAAATACAAAAATAACTTAAAGCATATAGTGTTGAAGTACTTATCGAAGTGCATTGGCCGGTCTCATAAAAATTTTGTATATATAAAAGATCTCAAATTTTCTTCCGTCTCGGGTCCCAAAATATTCAGGACTGGCCCTGCTTATAGTTGTATTAGTCGTTTTCAGCAATTAGAAAGAGAGGATATGTCTTAGATCTTAATAGAGAACTGGGAGCGAAATAGTTGTTATAATTTGATGCAAACACTTTTTTTTTTACTTAGATCTACTAAAGGAGTGCTTTTGACTTTATTGACCAACCAATTTGTAGGTCCGCCGTTGTAGTCTTGCAGATGGAGTAGAATGGAGTAAACCCCAGGAGGGTCGTTTAGCCGAAAGAAATATCCATCATTGATTGAAGTAGATATGGGAAACGGGGCAATAATTCATTTTTCGAACCATATAAATACACACTTGATTATTGTTCAATACACATTAAAATATTGTATTAATACAGTTAGAACATTTAGGTGAGTACCTTGCAATTTAGGGCAGGCATAGACTAAATTAATAAGCTTGTGCATATTTTTATTATATTAATGCAAGTGCTTATCAATTTTCTTTTTAGAAGAAAATGCCGACAAAAATAGTTGGCAATTATGTACGCATGAAAAGTTGAAGGTTACATATAATATTTCTAAACAGAATCGATAGATATTTATTGTGATAACCCTGAACTGTACAAGATCGTTGTGGCAGTTATAAAATTGTAACTAAATTCTACACTGGTTAATTTATCAAATATATATATATATATATATAGAGCACGGGTAAATTGCTGCCGGCAATGCTGCTACCCTTTTTTATTTTCTGATGTCTAAACAACAAATTCAAACTGTTAGATGTTTAATATATATTATCATCTACTTGGAGACCAAATTTTACATTTTTTGGAATTTTTTTTACTATTTATTAAGCTGGTTTGAAAACTGCTGATTTCAGTAAATTTTTGCAGCATTGAAATCAGCGGTTTTCAAACCAGCTTAATAAATACTAAATAGTAAAAAAATTCCAAAAAATGTAAAATTTGGCCTCTCCAAGTATATTATAGTATAGATTAAACATCTAACGGTTTGGATTTGTTGTTTGGACATCAAAAAATAAAAAATAAATAGCGGCAACACCACTAGCAGAAATTCTACCGGCAGCAAATTAGCCGTGCCCTATATATATATATATATAGAGAGAGAGAGAGAGAGAGAGAGAGAGATGGGCTATGGTGCATTGCAATGCATAGGTCATGGTGTGCATTGGATCATAAATGACCGATTCAAAGTCCAAATGACTGATCCAAACCGTTCATCTTGTTCTCCATATTAATATGTGCTTGGAGACCAAATTTTACATTTTTTGGGATTTTTTACTATTTATTAAGCCACTTTGAAAATCGCTAATCCAACGGTGGCTTCTGATTTTACTGTTCCAAACAGTCACCATTAGATCAGCGATTTTCAAAGTGGCTTAATAAATAGTAAAAAAATTTTAAAAAATGTAAAATTTGGTCTCCAAGCACATATTAATATGGAGAACAAGATGAACGGTTTGGATCAGTCATTTGGACTTTGAATCGGTCATTTATGGTCCAATGCACACCATGGCCTATGCATTGCAATGCACCATAGCCCATCTCTCTCTCTCTCTCTCTCTATATATATATATATATAGAGTCCAACTAAATTGCTGCTGGCAGCAGTTATATCCAAGTGCTACCGGGTCTATATTTAGCCATGTGATATCCAAACAATAAATCCAAACCATTAGATGTTTAATCTATATTATAATCTACTTGGAGACCAAATTTTACATTTTTTGAATTTTTTTTACTATTTATTAAGCTGGTTTGAAAACCGTTGTTTTCAATGCTGCAGAAATTTACTGAAAACTGCAGTTTTCAAACCAGCTTAATAAATAGTAAAAAAATTCCAAAATTTGTAAAATTTGGTCTCCAAGTAGATTATAATATAGATTAAACATCTAACGGTTTGGATTTGTTATTTGAACATCACACAGATAAATATAGCCCCGGTAGCACTTGAGCAAAACTGCTGCTAGTAGCAATTTAGCTGGACTCTATATCTTTCCTCCTTATTAAGGAGCTTAATGTCTAGATCCTGCAACAGTCCTGATTTACTGTTTTTTTTCGGAAGGATGCTCAGCCATTGAATTTCCAGATCCCACATAGACAAATTTTTCAAATCATGCACTTCAACACTTAAGCATGCACTGGTCGCGCCACATATGTTCCCAGCGCCCGTAGACCGCGCGCCGCACCCGTGGACCGCGCCTCTGAACCACGCAAGATGCCTACGGACCAAGCCTATGCACCGCGAACCCTTTTTTTATGCTGAAGGCGAGATTCGAACCTAGTTGGGTTCTGTTGGTGCCAAAATTCTTACCACTACACTAGAGTTCACATTTGTTATCTTCTAGATAAATATAGTATTTACTATTTTTCTCTACAAATTTGATTTAAATTATAATTATATAAATATCATGTATAAAATAATAGAAAAATATATATATTAATAGCTGTATCGTATCCTTCATTTTTGAAAATTGCTGTATTGCCGTATCCGTATCGTATCAGTGTTATTATTGCTTTGAGATTTGTGCAGCACGTATTTGAATGGTTGATTTTCAAAAAGGTCACCCAAATAATGAAATAATGAAATGCTTAATCTTCTTCATTTTATAATATTTTATAATGAAATAATATGTTTCTGTTGCAACGCACGGGTACGATGCTAGTGTATATATATATATATATATAGAGAGAGAGAGAGAGAGTAGAACTAGGGTGTTCTTGAGTTCACCAAGACTCTTGTCTAAAACCCATCGAAAATAATGAATAGTAAAAAGCAGCATTTTATTATAGATTTGGTTGTTTGAAAATCGATATTTTTCAATGTTGCAAAAATTTAATAAAAACAGCTGTTTTCAAACCAGCTTAATAAATAGTAAAAAAATTCCAAAAAATATAAAATTTGGTCTCCAAGCACATTTTAATATAGATTGAATATCTAACTGTTTGGATTTGTTATTTGAACATCAAATACTAAAATTTGACCCCGTAAGCACTTAGGTCGAAGTGCTACTGGTAACAATTTAGCCATACTAATGTGCATTCGTATGCATATAGCCCGATATGCATACGGTCCAAATTTGAAATTTTAAGATCCAATACATCGATCCAAACCGTTCATCTTGTTCTCCATATTAATATGTGCTTGGAAACCAAATTTTACATGTTTTTGAATTATTTTATTATTTATTAAACCACTTTGAAAATTGTTGATCCAACGGTGACTTATTCGTATTGTACCCATTGACACCCCTACAAGGTACAGTAATGCATGGCACCACTTGCATTATGCCATCCAGTTTACATATCACGTTCGTTAAAATATCCTTCCTAACAGCATGATCTGACGCATTCAGTTCAAATCGGACGGTTTTCATCACATGACATAGTAGCAAACTATATATACGGACCTGGTTGCCAAAAAAAATTAAACTATCAAATTATGGAACAATTAAATGCTTTAAACCATAAAGACGACGCCTATCATTTGTCTCTGCTATTTTTCCTTAGTGCACCTCCATGTGAGTCCTTAAACACACTACTGATGTACCACCACTGTACTGAGTTGAGATCCAGTGAAGTAATCCAACTTTTGGGTTTTGAATCCAGATTGTCCGATTTTAATCCGTGATAATCCATTTGAAGTGGATCGCACACATCCCAAGTAACAAATCCAAATCTCGAAGTGATCTCAAGCAATGCATTCGAATCAAACGGTCCTGATCCAAAACCCAAAAATTGTGTTACTTTAGGGGATCCGGACCCCACTGCACTAGCATTCCATCACTACTATGTAAACTAAGCCATATGCACTCAGTACTTCCTATTCTAGTTTCTTGCTTCATTAATTAAGCTGTTTTGATGGGGACACAGAGGATGAAACAAAGCCTATTATTTGGGCTTTGTTTGGTGACATTAGCTTTTGGAATTGTCAGGGTAGAAAAGACTGGCGGTGCTCGGCTCAACCGAATGTGTGGATTGCGCTGAGAAGAACATCAAAGTTGAACAAGCTTTCAAAGGTAGATATAGTAAATTTCTCATGCACAAGCATATGTCTGACAAGAATAAACATGTGCTTAGACTTTTTTTCAGGGAGAATTTCATATATACAACTCGAAAACTGTGTAATTACGTATTTCCTCTAAATTATATAATTACTTTATTTACCATCAAAAATTTCAATAACTCACATATTTACCCAATTAATTAAATTTAATCTTGTATAAAATATGATTAATCCCCCCCCCCCTCCTTTTCTCTTCCTAAATTCCAAACTTCTTTACATATTATATCTTACAGTTTTATTTACAGTTTTTCAAATATCAGCACAGATCTAAAACTACTAAACAACACTTCAAGCTCTTCATTTCACAATGCTCCAAAATGAAACTGATACAGCTAGAGACAGTCAACAAATTTTCTATTTCACATCATGAAGTCATGCGAGAAGATGCATACTTGATTGCATAACTCACGGATTTGTAAAAAATAAAAAATAAAGCAAGAGAAGTCGTATTTATCACTCACTTCATCATAATATGGAGAGAACATTGCACCAGAATTTTCAGAGAACGCAAATCAAATAGATATCTGGCGGAAGAAGTACATATGTAAAGGTCATATCTGAACTAATCGATCTGAGCAGCTTTCTTACTTTTTATTAATTATTGGTTTAAGTATGTTTTCCGTTTAATTTATGTTTTACTCCTTATAGGTCTCAATTAGTTTGAGATCGATTTTTGCACTAATGTTAAAAGGTTCTAGTTCAGAACCTGGACCTAAGCCTAAGCGTTCAGTATAGAAAACAGAGACTTATCTCTGTTTTTGTTATATATATATAGAGAGAGAGAGAGAGAATGGCTAAGCTCAAAACGTTTTTTCCTAACTCCAAGAACAAATGACTCGGTTTTTTAATTTTCAAAGTCTAAACAGTCGATCCAAACTGTTAGATGTTTAATATATATTAAAATGTACTTGGAGACCAAATTTTATATTTTTTTGAATTTTTTTACTGTTTATTAAGATAGTTTGAAAGTCTCTTTTTTAATAGTAGTGCAGAATTTTAATAAATATTTTTTTTATTATTTATTAAGATGATACATACATACGTACGTACATACATACGCACATGTGTACATACATTTCTTATGGGTTGTTATCTACGATCATGGATCCTCCTGTGATGATAGATTTTGAATCTTCCAAGCAAGGACTTCTCGCTTTTGTAAAACAAGAACTGGATCCTTACAGGAAATGGACCACTTTTCTATCTCTGCACCGCATCCGCCTTCTTATCAGATGCAGCTTAGGATGGCAGCAATTAGGAGCTAAGCTCAAAGAAGGGTTATATTCCGAGCATCTTCACAAAAAGATGGAAATAGATGGACACCGAATTTCCTATTTGGTCTCTCCAAAATGTAAAATGTAGAGACCGAATTAGGGATTTAGTCCTTGTGATTTTTGTAAAAAGAAAAAGTAATCATGTTGTTTTGCTAAAATTAATTTTATTAATTATGGTTTATAAAAAAAATCTTATTATCCTTAGGGTTTATTAATTTTATTTTGTATATTTTGTTATATAGTCAGTACTATCTTTAGGGTTTTTTTATTTTATTTTTTATGTTTTGTTATATCTTATTTTGGATATCCTACGGTTAAAATCGTCCAACAATTAAAATCGTGAACAAAAACAATTTAAATTAAAATTGCCAACAATTCAAACAATTTAAACTGCCAACAATTCAAACAATTAAATTAAATGCCAACAATTCAAACAACAAAAATCATCGGTTGAATGCAGAAAATAAAGATAAAACAATTTTTGCTGGATTATCCAGCAGAATTAGGTTAGATATGTATTTTGCTAAAATAATCCAGCGGAAATGACATATTATAAAATATATGAAAAGTGGTTTTTAATTCGTATTATTTTAGTGTTATGAATAAAAACTTCGGGAATAAACTGCAACGGTAGCCCGGTAGGTGTATGTTTATAACGGGCCTAACATGTGCTTGTTTACATTGTGTTCTTATAAATTTTTAATTACTTATTGATAATTGATATTTTCTAATTATTGTACACATCTAGTTATAGGTACGAAAGGTGTGATTGTGCGGTTGTCACGTGAATCAGAATTCACCCAATTTTTTTGTTTATAACTTTCATATCGACAAATATAGCCAGTTGTTAATATATGAAAAGAAATTAAGAAATAATTAAATCTCAAAAATCAAGCACTATGTCATTGACGAACATATATATTGTTTTTAAAAATACTTGGCTGTTGCTTTTAACATTTACTAGCTAGTTATTGTATATATTTAGATTTTTATGTAGGTATCCACCTACAACGTTACTGCGTGTTGTATATCTGGATCTCACGTTTCCATCCATTTTAGCAGCAATTTAGTATATTAGTCTCTGCTGTCAATTCATTTTTTCAGGTTGTCAAAACATTACTCAGTGTTTGCATACACATTTAATTCAAATCGGACGGTTTTCATCACATGACATCTAGCAGCAAACTATATGTACATATATATGGTAAGTACAAACACGGACCCGGTTGCTAAAAAAGATTGGGTACCCAAATTATGTACCCATTAAATGCTTTAAACCATAAAGGCGGCGCCTATCATTTACCTCTGCAATTCTTTCTCAGTGCACCACCATGTGAGCGGTGAGCCCTTAAACACACCACTGTACCACCGCTGCACTAATACTATCATGCCATCACTATATAAACTCATCCATGCATTCGATCAGTATCTCTTCATCTCAGTGCTCCTTCCTATTCTAGTATCTTGCTTCTTTAATTGAGCAGCTTTGATGGGGACTCGGGGGCAGAAACAAAGCCTATTATTTGGTCTTTGTTTGGTGACATTGGCTTTTGGAATTGTGAGGGCCGAAAAAACCGTGACGGTGGTCGGCTCAACCGAGTGTGTGGATTGTGCTGAGAAGAACATCAAAGTTGAACAAGCTTTCAATGGTAGACATTTATAGTTAATAATTTCTCGTGCATAAGTATAGGTCTGATAATGTTTGTTATATTACAAAATAATGATAAGATATATATAAGTTAATTTTTCTGCTGCATATTAACCATGTTGCTTGATGTCTTTTATCAGCTAGGTACCCTTGAAAAACAATATCATTTGAGAAAAATAAATCTTCTCATGATCTCTTCTTATATTAAAATAAAAATAAAAAGGAAAGTCAAGTGTAATCCACTTTTGGAATAATTATTTGTACATTTGTACCCAATGTATGTGAAGTCAATAATCAATACCTCCCCTTTTTTTTATCAACAAATATCTCTCCTTTCCACCTACATTTTTTAAACTTTGAACTCAAAGCAAAAACTTCAATTATCACATTATCACTTTCAACTCTGATAATCACTTATATAGCCAACTTTATTTTTCCAATAATTAATTATTATTTAGGTCTTAGAGTTGCAATCAAGTGCAAGTCAGCCACCGGCCAATATGAGACCAAGGGAGTGAGTCGGCTTGATAAATATGGCAACTTTCACATAAACCTTCCCATCGACCTCCTCCACGAAGAATCCGAAGGCATCACTACTCTCAAACCGGCATGTCTAGCGGAGCTAAGGGACCAATCCAACAAGGCGTGTCCCAAACCCGATCCGTTAACCTTAACTTTAGCATCAAAAGAGAAAGACCAGCACATATTCACTGTGGATCAAGACAGCAAATTGCAAATCCTCTCCAGCATTTGTAATTCGGCGACCTTCTGGCCACCTAAATGGGACCCATTCCACAAGAAACCTTTATTTTCCCATCCTTTTTTTAAGAAGCCTTATCTGGTACCCACGTACACACCACCTGTACCAGAGTATAAGCCGCCTACCCCTGTACCGGAGTATAAGCCACCTACGCCATCATATCAGCCACCAACCCCAGTTTACAAGCCCCCACAACCTGGTAACCAGACTCCACTACCAGTGTACAAACCTACACCAAAACCGGTACCGGTATACAAACCAACACCACCAGTTCCAGTGTACCAACCTAAACCAACTCCTGAGCCAGTGTACAAGCATCCATGGTTCCATCCCCACCCGAAATTTGGTTTCCCTCCTATTTACAAGAAGCAACATTCTTGGACGAAGTATTTCCACAAGAAGCCTTTTTTCCCTCCTGCTGATACTAAGAACTAAATCGGGGATATCAAAAAATGCAATTAAATGTGCTCTTTATACTATTTAAAAGGATGCATGGAATTGCAAATTTGATAACTAATTGCTTTTGAAGGGTCCTACTTAAGGGCTTCTATTATGGACTGATGTGCAGTTGAAGGTGTTACCTTATAATTACTTATTAGTGAGATAAGGCTTTTATATAGATGATTGTCTATTTGTGTTGGTTGTATATTGCAATTTGTATTTGGAATTTTTCTATTGTTCATCTATTTTGAAGTTTAAGTTAAAAATACAATCATATATTATTTGTTGGATTCTGGATGAGCAATGTTATTGGCTTGATTTTATTTGATTATGTATAATTAATCTGCCAAATACTGGACGGTTAAAATATAGCAAACAAATCAATCAAATGCAGTTTTAAAGTACATAGATGGTGTCGTTTAGATGACAGCAATTTTTGGATGAGGGTTCAAATGCATCATCATTTTGGTGCTGCAATATGTTTCATATATTTTATCTCTATTTTCAAAGTCCAAACAGTAGATCCAAACTGTTCAACATGATATTCATAATAAAATATGTTTGGAAACCAAATTTTATATTTTGTAGAAATTTTTTACTATTTTTTAAGCTAGACACAAAATCAATTTTTTAAGGAGATTTTGAACCATCCAATAAAGTCATATTGTACCTATCTAAAAAAATAGTAAAAAAAATTTTTAAATATAAAATTTGGTCTCCAAACATATTTTATTATAAATACCATGTTGAACAGTTCGGATTAATTTTTTAGATTTTAAAAATAAAGATAATGTATATAGAGCATATTGGAGCACCAAAATAATGGTGCATTTGAACTCTTCTCTTTTTGGATTTACCTTGTGAATAATAAATATTTCAACTAAAATTGAATGGTACCGGCATTAACAGAACAAATTGCTCTTTGTGGAATTTTGTCGAAGACCTGCCATGTACAGATGAATATCAATCTGGTAGTTCAAGGACAGTAGAAGGATTAGAGATCAAAATAGAAACGAAGATACCAAATAAGCGTTCCCTGATCCCATACGCGTAGATTGATTAGATCAAACCTTCAAATATCGCCATATATCTTTTTTTTACATTATTTCTGAATTAAAGATTGCGGCTAGTACATGGAAATATAAACAGTAGAAATAACACAACATGGTACTAGTGATACACCTCTGAATTCGTTATTTTAGAAATCAAACCCAGAACCAATATCATTGAAAGAAAATAAATAACCAAACCAAAAAAGAAAGAAGATTAATGTTATGACTAGTAAATGAGAATATATTCTTGTTTGTACTGTCCAGAAAAAAATAAAATCCCAAAGCTCTGTTTTCTTTATTCAATTAAGTATTATTTACGCTCGAGAAGGGATTTTCGGTTCCTTGAGAGCTCAGAATTAATATAACATTTTACAGAGAAAAAGAAAATACTCTTAGGGGTATTATAAAGTTCTTGTTTGACTGGTTAATTCATGATCCATGTAATTTCAAGCAAACATTGCTACTTTCTTAATCACTAAGCAGGGCGGATGATGTTTTTTTAATTGATTAATTTATTATAATAACAATAAAAAAAATGTTCGTACACAGACTAAATCATCTGACATCACGCTCAGTAAAAATTATTCTCCTTTCTTTAAGGTAAGGATGAATGAAATTGGTAATTATCACTCTCACTCTTACATGCTTATTCTAACTAATTTGAAATTCCTCATCATGTTACTTGATGGCATTGCCATACATCTACCATTCTCTACAACCAAATCAAACACATCATTCACCAACATCCCCCTCTGCAAGGCTACTTAACAACAAAATGAATTAATTTTCCTTCTTTTCATCAATGATTAATAGGAGTAATTGAGTGAGTAGGCAAAATCTCAAATAAAACTCCCAATATGATATGATATGGCATGACTTACCCATCCCAGTAAATAAATCTGTATCCCCATATTTATTTGTGTCCGTATCAGATACCATTATGGATATGTGACATTACTTTGAAAAATAGATAGATAGGTACTGATGAATTCCTTCTTTCAATAGTAGGTCTCCAAAAAATTTCAAGAGGGTCAGGATTACCGAGTCACTGGGTCAGTTTGAGGCTGGGGAATTGAGATGGGTAACAATTAAAAATTGGGAATCTGTTTGTTGACTAGAAGGATATCCTTCCAAGCTTCATAGAACATCCAGGTGATCCCAGATGTAGGCATTGCCTTCAGACAGCTGGCGCCCCATCCCCTGTACAGCCCTGCCACCCCCTCTTCCTGCAACACCTCTGACAGCGCGGCAAACATGTGGGCTGGGCACTTACCCTGTATGGCCCCCACCATCAGCCTCTTCCTGGCCACCTCCAAGGGGAAGCTTATTGTGCTTGCAGTAAGACCAGAGAGCGCGCTGACTAGGAGGAACTCAGGGTGCAAGAGGGAAGTCTTTTTGTTGGCGCGGCAGTAGAAGCACTTGATGGCATTGTAAATGAAATAGTAGCAGGTTCTGTAGGGCAGCATGCTGTTGGTTTGAAGACAATTAAGGGTCCAGCCCGTTTAGCCTTTGCCATCGGTTTTGAGTTTAACCGATGCTGCTTGGTTCATTTTATATCGATGGTAATTTGGTCTTTTGCCATCGGTAGAAGCGTCATGCCGATGCTGTTATGCCTTGGTTAAAAGGCGCCTTGCCTTTTGCTATCAGAAGTTTAAGTGAACCGTTGGCAAAGCTATCTTAATTGAAACACTGTTTGATATCTCTCCTAAGAAGCTTAATGTCTAGATTCTACTGGAGCTCTAGTTTATTGTGCACATAAATGAATTTTTCAAATTATAAGCTTCAACACTTAAGTATGCATTAGTCGCGCTGCATATAATCCCAGTGCCTGTAGACCGCGCGCTGTATTCATGGACCACGCCTCTGAACCACGCACGGCACCTGCAGACCAAGCCTGTGCACCGCGCACTCTTTTTATTTTTTCTGCTAAAGGCAGGATTCGAACCCAATTAGATTTTGTTGATGTCAAAATTCTTACCACTACACTAGAGTTCACATATGTTATCTTATAGATAAATGTAGTATTTAACTATTTTTCTCTACAAATTTGATTTAAATTATTCCTCCTCCTTATTAAAGAGCTTAATGTTTCTACTACATAATTTGTTCTCGTTGCTATGCATAGACACGATTACTAGTATTTCTTGTCAACAAACCAAAAACCGTTGGTGCTATGTTTAATTAAAGGATGCATTGACCCTTTGCTATCGGTAGAAAGTATTAAATTAGGTTTTAATTAAAGCATCTGCCTTAACTTCTGATATATGCGCTGATTCATCCAGAGCTGAATGATTGAGTTGAGCTGCTTCTGTCTCTGTTCTCTCTTCACTAAATCTTGTTTAGAGTTTGCTTTCTTCTTCTTAAAACTTGTAAGAAAGTGTGTGAGAGAGTACTATTAAAAAATTTTAATCTCTTGTACCTGTAAAACTTTTTGATTTAGTATATTTGTGCCGTATGCTTCTGTGATTTTTTCTCAAAAAAGTTTTCACGTAAAATTTTGTGTCATTTTCAAATTTTTTTTTTTTTGCTTGCTTGTTGTCTTGATTTCTTGTGTGATTCACTATTTATTTACTTACCTCTTTATTAGTGCATGGAGTGCTCTCAACAATTGGTATCAGAGCTTTTAAATCTCAACACATGCCGACCAGGGTTGGGTAGAGCCCCTGCGTAGAAACCCCTCAACCCAGCCTCGGCATTGATCTTGACCACTGCAGCCCCCCATGGAGGGGTAAGCAACGCGGTTGATAGTGAGGGGGTCCTTGAGCATCTCCAGTGGGTGGCAGATGAGGGTGCTGACAATGCCCGCAACAGCCCCACCCACAGCCACAGGAGACAGACGACACTGGGTTGCATCTCCAGTGGCGTCCACCCAGCTGCTGCATCCATTATTGTCTTTGTGTTGGTTTTCCTGAAGAGCCCTCCTGACAGCCTCGAAGGTGGCGAGCTCTATGGCCTGCGTGGGAACGATGTGCAGCATGTTGACAGCATTTCCGCCCAGAAGCAGTACCAGCCGCCCTCCTGCAGCATGTTGACAGCGTTTCTCGATGAAGGTGGCCAAGATGCTGTGGGAACCCACCTCGACGACCATGCACGTGCGCACAGTCTCAAGAAGGGCCAGCACTACCTTGGCCATGGCCCCCGCCAGTGCCCCGCTGACTAATTCCACTGCTTCTCTCCGAGCCGAGAAAGCCTTCCGCAGCACCGATTGCACGTCCCATTCAATCTGATATTGGTATGGGCCCGCCCCTCCTCATTTGCCTACGAATCCGGATCCATCAGGCCATAAGGATCCGAATACCCCAGGGTCAGAACGTGCTGTTTGTTTAGTGCCCGGGCCCTGGTGCCTCTTGAGTGACTGCTGCAGTTGCACCGCCGCATCCCGCTCCAAATCCATTTGATTTCCCTCGGTCAATCGATCGATTAAAAATACGCTCTTACTCGGCGTATCCAAATTTCAGGGCAGATGATGTTTAACGAGGGTTTTTTTTTATTGTGGTTTTTATTTTAATTTCAGTGGGACCCACCTGTCACTGAGACCATGGCAGCAGATGTGAATTCCTTTTTATTTTTTTCAAATTAGTAGTATTATTGCACGTTTCATTACTGAAACAAAAACAGAATTTGAATTCCTCATATCACTTTGGCAGCAATTGTTGAGAGATAGGAAGGAGTATGAGAACATTATATGTAAGAACACATAATAAACTACATAAATACATGACCAACTATATAGAAAGCTGTATTGATAATAAACATAATAAAATTTGTACAACCGCAGAGATTACATCACTTATCTGCATGTCAAATATTGGCCTATCAACTGTATTTGGTGGGATAAGTGCTATGTGATAGCATGTTATCCCTTTTCAACTACCAAATACAGTTTTTAAATAGATTGTTTTGTTCAAATTGTACTAAGTGTTCTCTTTGCCGATACACTAAACAAAACAAAACGTTATTTACAATCAACGAACTACGTTAACATATTTGCATGTAGAGGATACATTTCCTCTTTCTTCACCAACTTTCATAATATCAGTTTACTCATACGAATCGAACATTTTACTGAGCACTAAAGACGACAAGCTAGTTATACTATGCAATTGCTTGCCTAATCATCTGCTGAGCATATTTTTTTGAGTTTGGTGATGGAAACTGCCATTGGAACAGAGGCATCTGGTTGTGTTCCTGCTTCCACATTTTCACTTAGCATGGGTTGATCTTTTTTCTTGTTATCCCGGAGTTAAACATTGATAAGATTTTCCAAGTTAATTGTTTAGTTGGTGAAAAAGTATAGGCCAGATAATTTACCTAATGCAAGTAAGTACCTTTGTTGAAAGGCTACTATTTCAGATAGCAATTTCTCTTGATATATGTACATCTTAAGACTACATTTTCCTGGGATTTTACAAATATGTTAGTTTTGTATTGATAGCTTTTGGCTGAAGTGAGTTTAAGAAATGATGAGTATTATTGATTTGTTTAGAGATGAAAGAATCATTACCTAAAAAGAAAATTAGCTGAACAGAGTTGAATGCGAGGCTAACTTGTTCTCATTCATAGTATCTCCAAGGGAATGGAGCAGTTTGAAATCGAAGTAGTACATTGGGAATGCTAGCCTGATTTTTTTGTTTGGTGATCATTGTTGCTCGAGTCAATTGGATACAAACTTCGTGTTGAACTGTTGTAAAGGCTTTTCATATTTTGCACGGCCCGTACTTGTAAATTTCACAAACACAGCCTTCCTCTCTGTTGCACTATGCTATCTGCATTGTGCTCGTTCGCATCGACAAATCCTTCTATTGCAGTGCCCTAAATAAAAATGCCTTGTTATGAGTATTAGGAAAATGAAGTTAACCAATAATTGAAATTACATGTGTCCAGAATCTCATTGATAGGGTGGATTACCTCTTTGTCAACCAATATAAAATCATAAGAGCAACTCATGTTGTTAATGGGGTTATGATTTATGAGCAGTCCATAGCTTTACTACTCTCCCCATAATTGTCAGGCGTTGCATTTCTACATTGATTGCAACCGGCATTATGTTTCTTTGAGTATTCATCTGAAATGTTTGGAAATGTGAGGACAGTTAGTAAAAGAATCAAAGTATAAGAGCAATATAAGTAGCATTTTGTATTAGATGACTGAGTTATGATAGTTTTAAAACAATAAATTTTATATCTATAACAGTAATATTGTTCTTTAAAGGCATTGTAAATGAACTATTCAATATATCTATTTAATTGACAAAAGCACTACAAAGTTAATTAAAAAAATACAGCAGGTAACTAACCGTTGCTTCAAGAAATGCGAGTGGTGATGGACAATTCTTTTGAAGCAGATTATTGTCTGTTTATTCGTAGGCTTCCGTCACTTGAAAATAAAGCTGCAAACATACCAAGTACAATATTCAGCCATCAATGGATTTCAAAATGGAGACTATATATGCATGAGAGTGGAAACATATTATTGTTGTTGACAATAATTAATTTAATATATAATAAACATACTGGATGAAATCCAATGACATGTTGTTTCTTTTCAATAAATTAAATATTTTAATAGAAAGTATTTGGAAAAATATTCATAAATAAATGCGACATAAGTACACTGCACACTTTGTGTATATGTACAGAGTATATGTATTATGCACCGAATAAACTGTGTATATTTTCTTTTGTACAATTTATGCATGATTCTAATTAGCAATAGTAACATTGCAAAACACAATTATAAAATACTTTGCTAAGAAGTTGATATAATTATGTAGAGATGGACTTGGGTGAGACGCGGTGTATACGCCGTTTGTACTTCACGCCGTTATTTCATTTTGAAAGTCCAAACGACCGATCCGAACCGTTAGATATTTAATCCATAATGAAATGTGCTTGGAGACTAATTTTTACATTTTTTGAAAATTTTTTACTATTTATTAAGCATTTTTGAAAGTTGCTGTTTTGCTGTGAACAGTAAAAAACAGTAAAATTTTCTGAACCATCAGATCAGCGGCATTCAAAATTGCTTAATAAATAGTAAAAAAATTCCAAAAAATGTAAAATTTGGTCTCCAAGCACATTTCAATATGGAGAACAAGATGAACGGTTCGGATCGGTTGTTTGAATTTTCAAAATGGCTAAACCGTACCGTGGAGCACCAAACGCGTATACTCCGCGTCTCACCCAAGTCCATCTCTAATTATGTATATGTAAATAGACTAAGATTTGTACAATTCCGATTTAAGATACTTTTGAGTATCCTCCCAATAAAAGAGGTCTAGAAAAATATTTTTTTTAAAAATCCAATGACCCAACAAGTGGTTTTGGATTTTGTTAGTATTTGAAAATAATTAATTTCCATTTTAGCTTAAAAATGGTATCCAAAATTGAAGGTTATTAATCAACATAAGGTTATTAATCACAATTAATCAACACATGTTGTTGGACTTTGGATTTGGCTTAATACACCCACGTACCAATCTAGAGCAACATAACGATTTAAAGAAATTATTAAAGGTATTTAGAACATAAGAGCACAAAAGGAAAGACAGTGATATACCTCTTTTAAGCCTGAGACAAACAGACAGACAGCAAGAGACACAACCAGAAGCTGAAGTTTTGCTGTTAACTAACCTTGCATTAAACAGGAAAAAAAAAAGATTAGTACTTGAAAAAAAGTTTATATTGAAATGTAGCTATTTTAAAACACCTTAAGAAATCATAATGTTACAGAGAGAGAGATGCTCTTTGGGTTTGTACTTGATTTTAGTAGCGAAATCAAAGAATAAGGCTTGCCACACAGCATCAATTTAGAACATTACCCCAATAAACGAAATGTTAACCTTCCACATTTTAGGACTTCACTACCATAAAAATTTGAGCAAGGAAAATAATAACACATATACCCCATTGCCATATCTTGTAATTTTCTCTTTTTCTGCTTTTTAATTTGAGCAAAAAATCAAAAGCTACTGGTTGCAAGAGGTAGACTGAAACTCGGGGTCTGAGCTCCAAAGGGCTTAAATTCTATTAAATACAGGAAAAGTCTGGTCTGTACTCTAAATTGAGAGAAAAGAAGACGACGAAAGTAAAATCACTCGATTGATTAAAGAGATAGTAAAATAAAGAATCAAACCTCGGAGCAGTCGTCTACAAAGAGGGAAAGGGAAGATCACTGCTTCAATCGCCTTGAAGAAAAAGAGAGAGAGAGAGGAAAATGAAGAGAGCGAAAATGGAGAACCAAACTGGAGTTCGACAGAAAGGGAAGGAAGACGATGGAAGATAATGGAGTTCGATGGTTCTCTCTGGAAGACACTGGAAAAGCAAAAGAGACATTTGAGAAGAAAAATCTGAAAAAGAGAATAAAATATTCCTGCTTTGTGGGACCCGTATGTAAGCCTTACTGTAGAATATAACCTGCTGTGTAGTTGTGCACACATCTATTATATATATATATAGAATTAGGCTGGGTGCTATGGATAGCATAGTGATCTCTCGTGCTACGGCTCAATATTTAAGTTTTCAAAATCCAAACGGTCGATCCGAACCGTTCATTGTTTAATCCATATTTAAATGTGCTTGGAGACCAAATTTTACATTTTTTGAAATTTTTTTACTATTTATTAAGCATTTTTGAAACCGCTGTTTTCCAGTGGTGCAGAATTTTAATAAAAACAACGATTTTGAAACTATCTTAATAAATAGCAAAAAAATTCCAAAAAATGTAAAATTTGGTCTCCAAGCACATTTCAATATGGATTAAACAATGAACGGTTCGGATCGACCGTTTGGATTTTGAAAACTTAAATATTGAGCCGTAGCACAGAGATCACTATGCTATCCATAACACCTCAGCCTAACTCTATATATATATATATATGTATAATCCGGGTAAAGCTAATATACACTTAAGTGTACCGAGTGTACTGTATACTTAATCTTAAGACATCATATTTCTTTAAAAATCGTGTTACCATGACTTTTAAAGAAATCTGATGGTCATAAAGTTAAGTGTACGGTACACTTAAGTGTATATTAGCTTTACTCATATAATCCCACAAAATTGTACAAATGGTACAGCCGTGTTGTGTAATTTAAAAAAGTATGGCTAATATAACATCAATCATTTCAGTCTATATAACACTAACTCCAAAATCTATTAAATTGAGTTCAAATGGTGAATTCAAACCGTTCAAACCGATCTACTTCATTAGTTGTGCGTTTACATGTAAAATTTACAATTTTTTGAGTTTATTTGGTATCAAGTCAAGCGGTCAAATATTTGAGTTTTTAAGTTAATTTTAATACATTCATTTTTCAATTTTTTTGCCACTTGATTTGATACTAAAATAACTTGAAAATATAAAAAGTTTGCATGTAAATACATCACTCATAAAGTAAATTGGTTTGAACCGTTTGGATTCACCATTTGAACCCGATTTAATAAGTTTTAAAATTAATGTTATATAGACTAAAATGACACTGATATTATATTAGTCATACTCAATTTAAAGATCTTCAAAACTTTCGAAGTTAAAAACATTGAAATTTGAAACTTTTAGCTGATTTTTGTATATTATATAATTATAGACAACAAAAGCCATGATTATTATTATTAAGAAAGGTCAAATTATTCAAATAACCATTTAACGTAAAAACCCAATTACTGAATAAATAGTCGGCAACAAAAAGTATACAAGTAGATCTCAATAAAAACTACAAGTTCATTCAAACAAATAAATTTTTGTTGAGTATGGCTAATATAACATCAGTATCATTTTAGTCTATATAATATCAACTTCAAAATCTATCAAAATGAGTTTAAATGATGAATCCAAACCGTTCAAACCAATCTAGTTCATTAGTTGTTCGTTTACATATAAAATTTATAAATTTTTGAGTTTATTTGATATCAAGTCAAGCGGTCAAATATGTAAGTTTTCAAGTTAATTTTAATACATTCATTTTTTAATTTTTTTACCGCTTGATTTGATACTAAAATAACTTGAAAATATAAAAAATTTGCATATAAACACATCACTCATAAAGTAAATTGATTTGAACAGTTTGAATTCACCATTTGAACTCAATTTGATAAATTTTGAAGTTGATGTTATATAACTGACAATGCTGTTATATTAGCTATACTCATTTTTGTTAGCTTTTCACAACCAAGCATCAGTTGTTCCTCAAAGAAGCTTACAACATTGAATAGAGGGAAAGTTAGGTGTCACCAATTAAGGCAAGCCAGACTAGATACAGAAGAAAGTGGCTGATATTATACCAAAAAGGGCATTTAAAAGGCCCAAACTACAAATACGGTGCTCGCTAGCTGATATTTGAATGTCTGTTTCAGCTTTTTTTAGGATAATATGTCTAGCGAGTTTGTTTTTATGGAGAAAAAAAAGGAACAAACAAGGAAAGCGAGTTATTGAAGAACCTACAGTTTAGACATAGAAAAATCATAAAAATGCTATTGCGATACTCAAAATCTTCTCTAACTGATCACAATATTCCACAAAAAATAATCAAATGCTACTACTAAAATAGAGATCTCTTTTAACAACATTATACCAAACACAGTAAGCTGCCAAATTAAACGAGTATGGTAAATGACCGTTTTATAAATCAGCATATATTTAAAATATAACAAGTTATTGAAAACAACTAATGTTAATCAACATTTACTTGATGTTGATTTTTCAACTGTTTGGAGGTATTTTAGATGGCATAGAACCCATACGAATATATAAAAGCTGCATTGGTGCTATTATAGTAGTAATTCGCTTCAGAGAACAGCACAGGCAGACGGTCACAAAGGAATGGGGTCTTATATCTTGCCCTCTGCCCTTCTCTATTGGAGGCCTTTACTACTACATGGGATGCTACCTCTATATAAAGCCACTCTGTGCTGTTAGTTTCATCATCCCAACTACAGCTTAGTTCTTCTCCTCATTCCCTACTGCATTCATTTCAACCATTTGCTCTCATGGGGATCCAAAAGGCGAAGCAAAGCCTTGTATTTGGCCTTCTTGCATTTTTTCTGATTGCAGGATTTGTTAGTGCTGAAAAGGCAGTTGCAGGATCTGACACATTCTTGCCACCTTTCAAGTGGGACCCATTCCACAAGAAACATTTCCCTTGGAAGAAGTCATACGTTCCGGTTCCAGCATACAAACCACCAGTACCAGCATACAAACCTCCAACTTACACGCCGCCTACTACACCTAAATATAAGCCTCCAACTTACACGCCACCTACACCTGTCTTGCCACCTTTCAAATGGGACCCATTCCATAAGAAACATTTCCCTTGGAAGAAGCCAAACGTTCCAGTCCCAGTATACAAACCACCAGTACCAACATACAAGCCTCCAACTTACACACCACCTACTACACCTGGGTACAAGCCTCCAACTTACACGCCACCTACACCTGGGTACACCCCTCCTAGAGCTAAAAATGCAGTTGGGGGATCTGATACATTCTTGCCACCATTCAAGTGGGACCCATTCCACAAGAAATATTTCCCATGGAAAAAGCCATACGTTCCAACCCCAGCATACAAGCCTCCAACTTACACGCCCCCTACATACACCCCTCCTGTATATAAACCAACACCAAACCCAGTGCCAGTCTACAAGCCTACACCAAACCCGGTACCAGACTACAAGCCTACACCAAACCCGGTACCAGTATACAAGCCTACACCAAACCCGGTACCAGATTACAAGCCACCTTTCCACAAGTTCCCTCTGTACCACCCACACCCAAAATTTTCCTTACCTCCGATCTACAAGAAACCATACTTCAAGAAACACCCATCGTTCCCCCCAGCTAAGGAGGAAGTAAAAAATTAAATTAAGTTTGATTTGAAGATACAGAGCCATTCCTTGAGAAAGAAGGTTCGCTCAATTATGCATTCTGTTTCTTTGTGGTGAGTGCTAGAATTTGTTTATTATTAATTTTATTGTCTCAAAAGTAGAATAAGGTCACAATGGGTGAAATTTAGTGTCAGCACATGAGAAAGGTTCCTTTGTGATTTTTTTCTTTTACTTTATTGGTGCTTGCAAGTTTAGAGTGTTTCATATTCCAAAGGTCAAGAAAATAGGTGGTTTTGTAAGATTATTGACGCATATACTATTCAAGCTTTCTTATTACTTTGTTGTTAGTTTGATACACAATAGTATTTTTTTATATTACTTCTACGTTATGGTCCTTTTACCTTTCATGACTGAACAAGTTAGCAACATCAGAAATAGTGTCTTCATTGATGAAACAAACACATAAAGCCAACATTACAATAGCTTAAATTTAAGAAGTTACAGGAAAAGGAGACCTAGTAGGAAAAAAGGGAAAGAAAGAGCTCATAAATAAGCATTAGATGCAACAACTAAGATTATCGCATGTTACCTTCTCGTAGGACATCGATCATATCATATAGCTTCTGATCAGCCTTTTCTTGAACCTGCATAAATGAAACAACAATACAAAATGAAAGCAAAAAAAGATTAGTACTATTTGTTGTTATCTTGCCTTATGTATGCTTCTGTTCCAGAGCAAAAGTGAGGGTAGCCTCTGGCTAAATTGAAAGAATTCCATGACAGTTTGTTTCTTCATATAAATTTAATTGCAAGGTCAAGAGGTAACTTGAGTAACTTACCAAAAAAAAATATATCATATTAGGCTCAATTGCAAATTAAAGCTTAACTAGCGAATTGGTAGTTAGGAAAAAACTGCTATATTCTGTGAAACTTGTGCTGGTTGAAATGTTGCACATAACAAAAACTGTGATCTTTAATGTAACTCTTAGAAACTGAAATTTGTAGCGGCACCTTTTTATGTAGAAAAATTGCGGCATCAACAGTTCCCTCGGCATACACCTTATGCCCACATACATTATGCTGAAATTCGAATGAAACCCTAACCACATTTTAATGTGGAAAAAAAAGAGAGGAAGTCAATGAAAAAAAGCCAAAGATAACAAATTCTGTAATAGTTTGAGAACCTAATTACTTACAATCTCGTGATTGCACAAGTCAGCTCTAATAAATGGTTTGCAAAGTATGGTACAAAGCATATCCACAGGGACCCATAAAAATCATCATTTAGACAATTCTTCTAATATTGGGATGCATATGGAGAGGTGAAGGGGTTCCACAGTATAGGGTTTATTGCTGAACTTGAATGAACTAGATAAAGGGACCTGTGTATGGGTGCAAGTGAGAGAGAGAGAGAGAGAGAGAGAGAGATGTACGAATCATCGGGGGAAGTGAGACAATAGAAGTGGAAGGCATGACTTCCTAGGTACTCTTCGGGGACACCAATCATTTGTTGTTGCTTCATAGGGTCCCTATATTTTCTTATCTGTACAAAAAATGTAACACAATTAGGAAGAATAAAAATCAGAAGCAGAGAAAGGTTCAGAAATAAAAATAAATAAAAAAATACATAATACTAAAGAAAGGAAAGTGATGTACTCTTCTGACGTCATAGGAGATCCCCAGCTTTCGAAATGAAGACACTAGAGCTCTTGCTGTGCCTGATGTATCCAATTTGCTAGCTTGATGCGACTCCATTACCTTGATAAAAATTATCTTCATCATTCTTTTCAGAAAATCCCTATAATCTCCTTCCTATATCCCTTGTAATATGTTCAAGTTTAAACAAACTTCAAATATTCGACATGTGTAACAGCAGGCTCGGTCAGGATATTGTGTCCAGATTTTAATTATTTCCAATCTGGACCAATTCTTGCCGGGTCACCTGAGATGGGTTTTTCCGCGTTCAGGTTATTT
The DNA here is from genome assembly GCA_033356055.1 of Carex pumila. Lineage (NCBI taxonomy): Eukaryota > Viridiplantae > Streptophyta > Magnoliopsida > Poales > Cyperaceae > Carex > Carex pumila. The sequence goes on from JARJHM010000110.1 coordinate 160,877, forward strand.
TGTATTTGGATTCATTATGGGTCTAAGTTTGGTCTAATTTCTGGTCATTCAGGCTCAGAGCAATTTCACCTGTATATGGGACATCTGCATCTGCTTTGTTATCCCAACAAAAATCAATTTGGTGTGGTCAATTAAATTCCATTCAGGTCAGATCAAGTTATGTAACTGGACATGTTGATTATGATTAAACTTTGATGACGGGCAGGTTCAGATGTTGGTTCAGCTTTAATACAGATCAAGTGATCATTGTGTTTCAGGTTGCTTGGTTAAAGATAAGACCTTATTTTGGGTTAGTCAGGCACGCAGCTGATCGGTGGGGATCACCAACTTTGTGGTTCCGCTTTTAGCAAAAGGAAAGAGAGATTCCGATCAAACATGGTTGCAGCTTTTTGGGTCTGGTCAGGTTTTTCATATGTACCAAAAATAATAAAAAATGTAAAAGTTATATATATTGAAACGTACTTCGAGATGATAGTTTGAAAATGCACCAGGAAACTGCTCAGCCATGATATCCATGGCTGCAAGAAATGCAACAACCTAATATTGAAGAAACAGATTTAAAAAGGTTTAGATACCTGATCATAATTTTTAATGGAAGAAAATAAATCCAAGTTTATATTATGCACCTGTTTGCCCATTTGAGGAGATATGACTGCATAGACATCTGAGTTTTTCACAGTTTCATAAAGCATTGCCCTGTCTCCACCAGTTGTACCCATCACAAAAGGCACCCCAAGCTTACAATAAATCTCAGCATTGGCTGCACTTAAGAAAAAAAAGAGACTTGAGGACTAATATAATTCTGCAACATTCTATGTATAGGCACTGAACTCCTGTTCCACTGGTGCTAGTACTTACCAGGACCACTGTACAACATCCGGAAAGTGAAAAATTCACAAACAGCTTACCAGTGTACGACAGGACCAGAATAAATGTAGGCCAAAACTTTAGATACATATAAGTCAATAGCAAGGTTTGGTCCCAACCAGCTTACCAGTGTACGACAGGACCAGAATCCATGTAGTCTAACCAGTGACAAAAGTATCCGGCTCAAGTAGGTATTACACTGAACATTAAAGAAGCTTACCATTGACTGCATCAGGAACTGTGTAGTCTACAACAATAACCTCAGGGAACTGATTGATGACTGATGAAAGGACAGTTTCTTTCTCTTCTGATCCATGAATGGTGACATCTATATTTCCTATTTTTATCTTTCCACTGGGCTTTTCTCTCCCACTAAATGAGAATGGTACCAATGTCAGCCCAGTAGAAATTATTGATTCTGCCACGGACCTCCCCATATTACCAGTGCAACCATTCACCTAATAGGTGGAATTACAAGCACCGAAATAATAAGATTTATATACATTCAATATTAAACAAATTTATACAGAGATGCTCTTGGATGTAAATGTAGAGAAAATTATATATACAATAAATAATCCGTGCCACCAACTAAGTGGCACACACGGATAAATATAAATTTCTTTCTTTAATATTAATTAAGCTCCCTCACCATCTGATTGGAACAGTGAGGAAACATTCCAGTGCCCATATACCATAACAGAAACATGAAGCATTTCATCAAACAAGCGAGGAGCGGCGTGCAGCCACATGTGCCGAGTGTTTGTTGAATTTTTGTTGACAAAATAATATATAAGTCTTACCAGTATTGGAAAAGAAGCAGTAGAAGAAGTAACTATTTTAGAAGATTTTTCGAGATTTTCCATCGCAACTGCTCGTACAACAGCGCCAGGTCTCCTTTTGCGGTACAGACAAGGCTTCTCCGGCCTCATGTACATCTGGTAATGGCGACAAGCTACGATGGCATGTTGTTGTAACGAAGATAGCATCTTCGCTTTCTGAATCTCCGAATTTTAGCTTTTGAGTTAAATATCTGACTTCAATCTTATTTCTTACCGCTAGTTTAGGGTGTTCATCGGTTCGGTTCGGGTAAAACCGAAATAAAACAAAGTTTTATTCGGTTTTCAAAAATAGAACTGAACCAACCGAATTAAACTTATCAACAAATTAAAACCGAACCCAAGTAAATTTCGGTTTAACCAAAATATATTGAAGAGAAATTTAGATATATGCCCATCATATCTTCATCAATTAGACATTTACCCATTGAAACTTTAAATTTAGTTATTTCCCAATCTAAACTTAACTAATTTATTAATATACCCATTGCTAATATTATGCCTTAATTTATAATTCAATAGTAATAAACAAAACTAAATAGACGGCTATACCCTTATTCAAAACTCTATGTTACTTACGTCTCTCTTTATCCAATCCTGCGACCCTCCTTCTCGTCTAGTTCTTCCCCTGCTCTCTCTCTTTCTAGATCTCTCTTTCCCTCCCTCCCTCTCTTATTTTGATATTCACTTTACTCTCATCTTGGATGTATTGCTCTCCTCTCTAGCACATATCATTATTTTCTCATTCTCGCTCTCACAAAGTTTGTATATCATGAGAACTAGTCGTACCAGCAGCAGGGATGAAGAACATGTTTTATCTCGTGAAGATAATGCTTTAACATTTTTAATTCATAAAGAAGGGTTTCCCATTGTTAATTCACAAATTTTGGGAATAATTTGTTTTTTAGTACGAATTTTCAATTTGTGAAGACAGTTTTAGGCCACTAAAATATATTATTATCTTCTTTTATGTTACTGGTAATAAAGTAAAGAACTAATTCAGTGCTTATTGTTAACGATGGACCTTCTTTTAATCAGCTTTCCATGAAGAAGTGCTCCCTTCTCCAATCTATGATGATGAGTTTCTCACCAAACTGTTGTTTGAAAAGGAACCGCTTATTTATAGTTGGTAACTGAAAACCACTTTTTTTCTTTTCTAATTAATCATTTTTGAAGAGTCCCTTCTTACGTGCTTTTTTAGGATAACAATGTGAGAAAAACAATTAATTTTAGACAGAGTATAGTATATGACTATATGGAGGTGAACTGATTCCGATTGAGATAGAAATCAGCATTTTAATGACTTAGTCCCGAAAACAAATCTAACTAGGACCAGCACCAGCTTGTGAGCAATTTAGGTTAGTTCTAAACATTTTGTTCCAATGAAAGAATCATAGGGGAAAAAAGAAATTAGGTGGAGCGGAAGCAAAGTATTATTTATAACAGTATTTAATTTGGTTATGCTAAATGCATCGAACTTTGTCATCTCTAATAGTTAGCAACTCAGGTAAGGGGTAAAACTGTCCATTTCATTTTTTGAATTATTAAATATTATTTTAAAGTGATAAAAGTTAAGCAATGGGTATATTAATAAATTAGTTAAGTTTAGATGGAGATATAACTAAATTTAAAGTTTCAATGGGTAAATATCTAATTGATAAAGTTATGATGGGTATATATCTAAATTTCTCTATATTGAAATACTGTTCTGTTGGAGAATAACCAAAACTGAAGTAAGATCTAGACTCTGTGAGTCTTTAATTATTCAAACTATTGTGGCAAATTTGGATACATTTCAATCAGTACAAGAAGTTGTTACTGACCCCCACCATCACATAATCAAATAGATTTTGTACAGTTGAAAAGGGGAAACAGAGATTGTACCTGTGAAGCGCGACCGACGGTTCAGCGAATTCGAGAGGGGGGAGAGGGGCGCTGGGAGTGATGGGACGGGATAAGTTTTTTTTTATATGGAAATTTTAAAAAATAATCTATTTTTTTTCAAAAGTCTGCTAAAATATTTTCCCTCTAAATTCTTTGATAATAAATTTTTTTAAGGCCCACTAACCTTAAAATTTTACTTTTCTTAGTTTTACACCTATTTTTTTTCTCTCTCTTGAGATTAATGGTGCATTAGGATTTTACTTTTTCATAGGTTGAAGTAAAAATATTTTAAAACTAAGTAAAAATATTCTTGCTTTGCTACTAGTGTTTTACCCGTGTGTTGTAACGGAAACATATTACAACATGAAGAAAATCAAATAGCCTATTTGGTTCCATAATTAATAAAAATATTTTAGTAGAGCATGATTACTTTTGTTTTACAAAAATCACAAGGACCGAATAACCTATTTGATCCCGAATTTTTACTTTTCTTGAAACCGAAGAGGCTATTCGGTCGATCTTGAGTTTTTTTCACTTTTTCACACCAAACAATGTGGCCATCCGTGTAGAACCCAAAAAATTATGGAACCGAAGTGCTAATTCGGTCCCCCAATGTTTTTTCAGCTGGGACTGAACTGGTATAATTGATCATTGAATAATTATAGATAATTTCAGCTGGGTCGCATAATTTTTTTTTAAAATACCCTTCTTCTATAATTGATCTGTGAATAATTATAGATAATTTCAATAATTGTCATGACCGAAAGGACATATATTGAAGAATCATAAATAATTTCAATTATCTTTGGATAATAGATAAAACCGTAATCCATTAAAAAGATAAGCAAACACACACAATAAATAGTAAATGTATTTTAAAATAATTATATGGGTAATTATTGAATAATCTCTCAGGCTTTTGAAAAAATTAATACCGATCGTTGTATGTCTACCGTGGATAGAAAACTTAAACTGAATTTTTGAGGCACTAAACGACGTTTTCTTACAGTTATGATGATTCAAATGCTCGGGCAAAATTCGGATCCGTCTCGTCCCCCCCCCCCTTCCGAATTGTGGTTATGCGCGCAAATCCGACTTTCCTAGCCAAAGTTATGGTTGTTTAAAGTTTTTCAAAAAGCAACGATGCTTCCGTGCAAACTAAAAAAATTGATCATTGAAATTATCTATGATTGTTCAATATATATTTTAAATTTAATAATTTGTATTTTAAGTTAAATATTAATAAAAATATCTATAAATTACTCTACATGCAAACTAAAAAATTCTATAATTAATAATTACACTACAAAAACTTAAATTACACTAAACAAAAACCTAAATCAGGCCACAGAAAATGCAAAACCACAAGGGATTGAATTGGCTATTCAGTCCAAGCTCATTTCAGATTTTTTGTGGCAACGTCGATGAAAATGTGAGAAATAACTCAGGACCGAATAGGCTATTCGGTCCAAAAAAAAGTAAAAATTTGGAACCGAATAGTCTATTCGGTCCTTCTTATTTTTGTAAAAAAAAAAATTCCATATATACACTTCGAGTGTTGTCTCACTAATCAAATATTATAGCACAACTTTGGCTTTCTGGGTGAAGATCCTCCTATTTCTTTCATACATATATATTGATATAAACTTGATTTTCAATATCAGAGAAGATTAATTTTCAAAATACAAAGATAGATGATATATTTCTATACGTACATGAATCTCCTGGCTATCAATTATTATTCTCAGTTAGAATGTATAGTCTTTGTATGTACGTACGTATTTGTCCAAAAAACAATGAAAAAAAATAAAATAAAATATTTCCTCCTCGGTGTTCAATTTGCTCATGGCTTGTAATTGTTTTGCTAGCTGTTCATTAGCTGGCATATGCATATATTATTGTTGCGTACGTCTAGTTGGAATTATATGTGATTTTCTTGAAATATGCACCGTTAATTTGTCTCTACCGAAAATTTCTCAAAGAGATTGACAAAAAAAATCCAAAATTTTTGTTTCTGGATTTAGGGGACACCATTTTTTATGTTTTGTTCTCAACCTTTCTTTATATTCTTCTGTTGATGATTTTCTACATGATGGATACATACTACAGAGAATTGGATTGATATAATATTTATGCTTAGAGTTACCAATGGATATATGAATAGAGCTACATAAGTGTATTAAAAATGTATCTAATGGTCTGCATTTGGATCAACTTATTTATTGGATTCTCATTTAAATTTAGCAAAACATGAATATAAAATTCCATAAAATTTGATGGGTCATATACTTGTGTACCAAATTTGATCCAACTATTTTAAACATATAAATGAATTTAACTATAATTATTATCAATTAATGCAAAGAAGAGGAGGGTTCAAATGTCTCCATTTTTTGTGCCTCTATCATGCCTCTATTTTTAAAAATATAAATAACTCAAAATTTAGATGATAAATGTCAAAATAAAACCATCAGATGTGATCTATGTTATTTTCTCTATATGCTCATAAAATATTATCACATTTCAATTTTGTTTTTATGTAAATTAATAAGTTGAAAAATCAATGTCTAGAAATTATCCATATTAGTACATTTTTTTACATGTGCATAGATAAAATATCTTGATGACAACCAAAATAAAGGTGAAATGTTGTAATATTTTACATGTGCATAGATAAAATGATGTAAATCATATCCAACGATTTTATTTTGACTTTCAAGTTTCAAATTTCTAGTTATTAAAGTTTTTAAAAATGAAGGTACGATGGAGGCACCAAAAATGAAGGCATTTGAACCCTCCTCTGCAAAGAATATTAAAACTTATATTATAAAATAATTTTATTTACTCGTGTTATTAGCAAGGTTCTAAATAGCGATTATAAAGCTATAACTTTAAGGACCGAAAAACCTATAACACAACTATAACATAATTATAGCTAGTTATTTATAATCATTATAAAAGAAAAATGATTAATAGCGTTATAGTTTTCCAAGTCCGAAAAAGCTATAACACAATTATTGTGTAGCTATAACTGAGTATGGCTAATATAACATCAGTGTCATTTCAGTCTATATAACACCAACTCTAAAACCTATCAAATCGAGTTCAAATGGTGAATCCAAACCGATCTACTTAATTAGTTGTGAGTTTATATGTAAAATTTATAAGTTTTTGAGTTTATTTGACATCAAGTCAAGCGGTCAAATGTGTAAGTTTTTAAATTAATTTTAATACATTCATTTTTCAATTTTTTTGCCACTTAATTTAATACTAAAATAACTCAAAAATATAAAAAATTTGCATGTAAATGCATTACTCATAAAGTAAATTAGTTTGAACGATTTTGATTCATCATTTGAACTCGATTTGATAAGTTTTGAAGTTAGTGTTATATAGACTGAAATGACACTGATATTATATTAGCCATAATCGCTATAACTAGCTATTTAAAACCTTGGTTATTATGCATAACTAATTAAAATACTTGATATATGAATCAAGTTTGATCTCACACTGACGACAATAATGATATAAATTTACATTAAACCCTCAATTATGTTATAAATGCGAGTTCTTGTGTTGACCTCCCAAAATCTTAATGAACCACTAATATATTGGTTGATTCTCCAGAGTCCACCTGAACAAAGCGTTGCGTATTTGCAGAGTTCCTCTCTGCTGGGGCCCACTTGTCAGGGACACGAATGACATCAGTTGGTCCCTCATAGAATACTAATTCGTATCCTCTGCATTAACTCAAAAAGCAATCTTAATACATCTGAACCATCCGATGAGGTTTAAGATTCGTGCGAGTTAGATCCGCACTAATATTAAAGATCTCCTATGTTTTAGGAGGGATCCGGATAAACTCCGTTTATATTCGGACGGTCAAAATGTATTAACTCAAAAATGCTCTTTTGAGTTAATGCAGACGATGCGGGCTTCATAGAATATTCAGACTTTCTGTTGCGTCATAGAATATTCAAATTTATAATTTTATTTATTAAATTTTATCATTTATATGCATTAATTAATTATATAATTATCAGATCAATTTTTTTTTTTATTTTCGCCCATCCATTGTCCCTTATAAACTCTCCATCTGATTTCCCAACTGTAAACCCAACCGAGTTTTTTTTTTTTTTAGAAAAGCCCTTAGGCACCCAACCGAGTTACTAGCTCCGACGCACCTCTGTGGGATAGATACTGCGATGGAAGAACTGAGCAGAGAAAACGGGACTGCGAAAGAGGGATCAAATGCTCCTCTTCTGAATTTGGAGGGGAGGGAAGGAAGCGGGAGGCGGAGAGGCACTGCCACGTGGGCCCAGACACTGGGCAATATTATCGTATCCATTGTCGGAACCGGTGTGCTGGGCCTCCCGTATGCCTTTCGTGTGGCGGGTTGGCTCATGGGTTCCATCGGTGTGGCCATAACTGGCCTCGCCACATTCTATTGCATGCTTCTTCTGGTATACTTACACTTTCTCTCTTTATTTTGTTGTTTTGGTTTTAATACCAGTTGCAGTTGCTTCTGATTTTGATTGTTGGTCCGTGTGATCGGAATGGTCTAATATTGATCTAACGTCCCTGTGAAGATTCTAGTCAGCAGATGGCAGGTGCCAAGATGTTGACAGATCAATTCTCATTGAAAGCATAGATGATAGATACAAGTAAATAACTTCAAAAAAATAAGAAAAAATATATTTTTACTTGATTACCAGTATTTATTTACTAGCTTTGTCAGTGTCTCTGTAAAGTGTATACTTGATGCCTCTTAAGTTCTATAATATAATAAATGATGCACCATATAATAAGATGAGAGATATCTGTTACTGTTAGGTTTACTTTTACCCTTGTGGTGTTAATCTTTTGACTGGATTTTATTATTTCCAGTTAACCTTTTTTTTTATAAAAAAAATAAAATAAAAACAAAGTCTATGAAAAAGGCTACTAATTTTTTCTTTTGTCAAGTTAAAGAACTAAGTCTTATTAAAAGCGACTAGTTTTTAAGTTAAAGAACTAGATCACACAACTGCTATTTAGTTGTCCATAGCAACTGAAAATAAGTTATCAGCTTGTCAGTAGGGAACAATTGAAGGGGAATTTCTAGAGGACCCATCTCTTTATTGCACATTCTGCTTTTAGGATTCTTAAGGACCTTTCTATATTATTTTTTAAGGTCAAATTTTACATTTTGAGAAGTTATAAAAGGTTTATTTAATGTGAAAGATGGTCCTTTAGTATTTTCAATCTCCTCACGTGATAAGTGAAATCTTCAATTCAGCATACTGCATGGGTTGACTCTTACTGGTACTACATATATTCCAAAAGTTTGGCTAATTCCTCTGTTATATCACTTTTATCAGTCACTAAACAAAACATACAGATATCACGAGTGCAGCAGCACTGCCCATTAACTTTCATACCATCAATTGAACATTGGAATCTTAATTTGATTTTAATTTTCAAGCTAGAATGCCGAGACAAGATAGAGGTAGAAGAGGCAGAATCAGAATCAGAATCAGAAAATCACCACACCTATGGTGATCTAGGTGGGAAGGCCTTTGGGCCCACAGGCCGGTACCTAACAGAGCTCCTCATCCTAGTTGCTCAAGCCGGAGGTTCAGTTGCATACCTAGTTTTCATTGGCCAAAACCTCTCTTCAGTGTTCTCATCTCCCCCCTCTCTTTTCATTTTCGCTCTCCTTTTGCCCCTAGAAATTGTTCTTTCCTTAATTAGATCCCTCTCTTCGCTCGCCCCATTTAGCATATTTGCCGATGCATGCAATGTTCTCGCCATGGCCATTGTAATAAAAGAAGATCTGCAATTCTTTGACCATTCATTTAGTAGGAACGCCTTCAATGGTTTGTGGGGCCTACCATTTGTTGGTGGCATGGCAGTTTTTTGTTTTGAGGGGTTTTGCATGACTCTCGCACTTGAGGCATCAATGGCTGAGAGGAAAAAGTTCAGGTACGTTTCCATTTCTTTGTTTATGATCAATAAACCAGAAAATAGGGGTGTCAACGGGTATGATACGGGTCGGGTGGAGACATTTTCATATCCGTACCCGTTATGATAACGAAAAAATATCTTTACCCTTACCCGTTTTTTCAAATACGGTACGGGTCAGGTAAATGAATAAAAAAGTGTCATTAATATTTTGATCTGTGCTTTCGATAAAATATTTTTCAAAATAAGAAAAAAAATAATGAATACAACTAATTTGTATTATGAAAATTTAATAAAATACAAAATTTTATTGTATCATGTATCATCTTCATACAAATATATATATCTATATATATAATTTTATTTTTAAAAATTATCTTATACAAAAACGGGTAAGATAACGAAAACAAATCATTACCCTTACCCGTACCCAATTAGCTAACAGAAAAAAAAATCTTACCCTTACCCGTGTTTTCAGATATGATATGGGTCGGGTAAACGGGTGAAAGGGTGCCATTGACACCCCTACCAGAAAATACCTCAATTTATAGTTAATTTTTTTTGCGACAAAAGTTGTATAAGCCCCACCAATTTCATTGAAATCATAAAAAAAAACTGTTTTGTGGAAATAGATACCAATCAGCTGGTATTACATTCCACTGTTGCAAGAGAGCTAAGCTAACTCAACAAAGCAAAAGTATCTTAATTTATAGTTCATTTTATAGGAAATTAAATTTTTTTTTTTTTAAATTCAAATGTATCTTCAGGTGGGTGCTGGCTCAGGCATTTCTGGCAATTACAGTCACTTATGTATTTTTTGGGACTTTTGGGTATCTGGCTTATGGAGATGAGACCAAAGATATTATTACACTGAATCTTCCAAATAACTGGTCATCTGCTGCTGTCAAGGTTGGTTGCACATTCAGTTATAACTTGTATGGTAAATCTAATTCATAGCATGTGCCCAGACGACTATATAATCCTCAAGAAAGATCTAGCTGTGGTCAAATGAAGCCTCAATTTATCTAAATTGTTTAATAACTTCCAGCCCCACAATATTTGTTCTCAGTTTTCCACAACCAAGTAACCAAAATAAAAGAGAGCTTTGCAAAATCTCTATTAGCATCTTGTTATCTGTTATTTACCTCCAATTGTAAGCTTGTTGTCAATACAACTTTCGCATAATCTACCTTCAACTGCCCTATTATTTCTGGAAATTTTTGCCCAAGTTCCTCAATTGTGACTAGCTTCAATTATAAATCATAAAACAATCTGTAAAATAATGTTTGCGAACCAGTACATACTGGTCCCACTTATACACTATTGGGAACAGTAACATACTGGTACCAGTTAAACCCTAGTCCAGATCATCATAGTTTTTTGTTGATTTATTTTTTGGCAGGTGGGACTATGTATTGCTCTGACATTCACCTTTCCTATCATGATGCACCCAATTCACGAGATAGTTGAAGCAAAGGTTCAGTCAAACCCATTCTTCCAAAATATATGCCGCAACTGGCATGGTGCCGAGTATGTCGGCATGCAAATAAGCCGATTTTTTGCGGTCGGGTTGCTTTCTCTGGTAGCATCTTTAATCCCTGGATTTGGGTCGTTCATTTCCTTTGTGGGGAGCACTGTTTGTGCACTCCTTTCTTTTGTCCTGCCGGCCATGTTTCACCTCACCTTCTTAGGCTCTTCGATTGGGCTCTTCAGGAAGGCAATAGATTATTGCATCTTGCTTATAGGTTTGGTTTTTGCTACCTATGGAACATATAATGTGATAGTTGGCCACTCAAACAAGTCGCGATGTGACCTTGCATGCAATTATAAATGGATGAATGTAAATTTAGCTTAAATTATAATATGAGTTGAGGGTCATTTAATGAGTTGGCACGGCTAAAATATTGCAGTGCTGGCTCCCATGCTGTGATTTAATGACCTTTCCTTGGTTATATAGTGTTTTTTTTTTTTGCCAAATGATGCCCGTAGGCTTGTATTCCATACTGAGTTGAAAGATGTTACAACATTCCATTACATATGTTGAAAAGAAGGAAAAGTAAACCCCACTGCATCTACGGTGTCTACCCTGGCCATATTTGCTAAATTGTGGGCCAATGAATTCCCTTCCCTGTTTACATAAACACATCTATATCCACTAACTCCTGCCATAATTTTCCCTGCCTGCGCCACTTCCCAGTGTGCCCTCCAGTCAACACTTTGAGGATTCTTCCTCTGCATAATTTGCACCAACTCAGCAGAGTCTGAATAGAAAACACAATATGCAATTTGTAGTGATTGTGCAGCCTGCATTGCTATCAGTAGCGCCAAAGCCTCCATCTGAAAGGCTGAGTAAGCTGATGAGTGTTGTGTACCATACTGTACCAATTCTCCTTTTTTGAACAAACCATAAGCTGCCCCCCCCCAACACTCATACTCCAATTGTGAAGTCCTTTGATTCCACATAGGAGCCGTCCCCCCAACACTATACTCCAATTGTGAAGTCCTTTGCTGTGTACCAGCTCCCTCTACTATCCCCATTTGTAGTTCATTTTCCTTAACTTTTTGTGCCGATTGACACATTGCCATAGCTGTTGTCACCACCATTTGGGGCAGCTGGTTCTTCCCCCCATAGATTTGTCCACACCTAGCTTTCCAAATTTGCCACAAAAGATAGAAGAAGAGACAAACCTGGGTTGGCTCCACCCGCTCCCAGATTCCCACTAGGATCTGTCCCAATTCCCCCTGAATTGCATCAGTTCTAAGGCTAAGTGGCGATATGAACCATACTGTTCTGGCTCTGGTACAGCGAAACAACATGTGCACCACCGTCTCCTCCCCTGCCCCGCATAGTTTACACCCTCCTTCAATTTGTGCCATTCTTCTATGCAACTCAGCCGCAACCGGCAAAGCTCCATACAGTGCTTTCCAAACAAACATTTTAACTTTGGGTACCATGTATTTTGCACCTCATAGCTGATTCCATAACTCCTTTGAAGTCCCTGGTACCAACCTCCCTACTGCCCCTTGTTGCAAAGCCCGGTATGTCCCTTTTACTGTGAATAAACTGCTCCTTGTCGGTTTGAAGACAAGTCGATCTTCCATCTCACTTCTCTCTTGTCTCCTTGGCAGTTCCTCCATTATTGCTTGTGCATTATACACCCCCACTAGTTCAAACATTTTGCATTCATCCCACCCCTCTCCATCTGAATTAAACATCTCACATACCTTCATTTTCCTTTGGGCTCCATTCCTAGCTGTCAGTTGCTGCCAATTGCTGAACCACGGCTGCTGGAACAAAGCGCAATCTTTCCCGTTTCCAACTAACCACTGGATGTTACTCTTAAGAAAATCCCTAGCCTCCATAACACTCTTCCAAAATCTGGTGCACATGTATACCCGATTCGATTGCCATAATTTGCTTTGCGGGAGGTACTTTGCTCTCACTAGTTCCACCCACATTGCAGGGTTATTATCCGCAATTTTCCACAGGTTCTTTGTAATTAGCGCCTTGTTCTTTGTAATTAGCGCCTTTTCCACAGGGTTATTAACCTAATGCCTTGGTGGGTTAGGTTATATAGTGTTATTGAGCAGAATATAAGAAGAAAAAACAGCACAACACGGGTTGGCCCAAGTAAATCAGCGTTGTGTATATTTCTGACACGGTGTCACATGACACGGCACGACTTGAGATATATTGTTTAGCCTGCACGACACGTCCAGATGTGATCCCTAGCATGGCACGCCACGTTTACAATTCAAATGTTCAATCTAAGGTATGTGACAAGGGGTCGGCTTTTATATTTTCATCATTCAACCCCAAAATTTGACAAGCTCTGTGCATATTTTGATCCGGAGACTTGTAAAGTTAACTAACAAAAGAAATAGCATACACTCCGTGCGGTAGGGAAGAGAGATCATACTTCTCTGCTCATTGATATCACTGCTTAAGCTTACCCGATGAAAAAAAATGCAAGATACAGAACTAAAGAATGTATTACCGTTCCAGTAGCAATCTAACAACTACAGCCTTGCTAATGCAACCAAAATAAGAACAAAAGCTGTACCTTGCAGCAATCATGACAACTAAATATAATGCACACAGATCATCACAGTATCTAGGCACTAGAACTACTCCCCAACATTAAACCCACCTTCACCCTCAAAAAGATTAAAAAAAATAAAAACCTTAAGGGCATTACAATCAACAAAATAAAAAGATTAACAGAGTCGAATACTATATCAATACTACTTCCACATCTAGGATTACCCTGGGGATTAGTGCACAAAAAGAAAAAGAAAAAGAAAAAAAGAGATTAATCAAGGCAAGGAATTGCGCCATGCCAGGATTCCAGTAGCTTCTCTTAGGCTTCTGGCTCTCCTATAGTCGATCTCTGCATCAGAGCACGACTGTCCAGGCCTAGCTCTTTTGCTCAATTCTTGGCTCTCAAGCGAATTTTCTTCCTTGTGCTTTATGAAAGGATGAACATCTGTTGGTACATAAGAAACCGACAAAACTTTATATGTTAGGTTTGGATGAGGTAAGCAACTCAAATAAATAAATGCATACATACAAGTACAACAATCAAGCAAAATTAATTTCCTCAGCAGAACAACTTGTACTTTTCACTTTATAGAACAAATCCTAGACCTTGGAAATAGCCTACTTATCAGGAAGTAATTACTTGACAGTTGACACTGCCTTAAAATTTTCAGTTCTCAAACCCCTCTTGGCTCACTTGGTCAACCCATCCCTTCCATCAAAATAAGAACATCAGTATTTGATGCCTATATGCCTAAACATGTCCAGATGGAAACATTGCATCAATCCGGGCCTTAAATTAGCTTAAGGGGGGTTAACAGAACAACTGGCACTACCAGAAACTAAAATCTTGAGAAGAAAAATCACCTTGCAACGGGCTGGTACTTCCATTCACAGCCTCAGCCTCAACCTCATTAGCAACAATATTCTCCCCTGGCTGATTCACATCCCCAGTATCATACCTCTCAGAGGGCACCTTCTCCACCCTGTTATCTCCTTTCATCCACACATCAGCCACTGGACTTCCATCCTCACTACTACCTGTTCTCCCATTTGTGAATGGGAACATGGTGAATGACTCATCAGCTGCCTCAGCAACTCTAGTGTAATTCTGCATGGTGATAATTTCATCAGCACTGAAGCCGAAGGAAGCTCTGTATGCTTCGGTTTCCTCAACATCTTGCTTCCCATTCTCCCTTGACAGGCTTGGCCTCCCTCTTGTGTAAGGCACAGGAGATTGTTGTGCCTGGTCAAGACAGAATTGGGCCGGTGCTGCCGATCGAAAGAATGGCGATTCAGGGGCTGATATGAAGTTTCTGGTGCCGGCAGCTGAGTCAAGACCGAACAGCTTGGAGGATGCATTTCGGGAATAGGGGGACCCACGTGCAGATGAAAGAGCTGAGCCAGTACCACTCCAGTGTACAGGATGCATCCGTATTGGTTCTTGCTCTGGAAGAGGAGAAGAGAGGCCAGTACGTGGAGTGACTGAGGCTGGTGAAATGAGGCTGCTAGATGGGCTACCGGGTATATAAACCGCAGCAGTTCTGAAATCCATAGAGGAAGAGAGGAACCGCGCGAAAGGAACATCTGGGGAGGAAGGTGTCGTCAGTTGTGCCAACTCAGGCGGTGGGGTTAGAGGCGCAGTAGACGGCTCGGTGGTGAAAGTAGAAAAGACAGGAGGTGAAACGAGCTGCGTCTCATGTGCGTATGGACCAGTTGCGAACATCATGTTGGAGGGCCCGCCAGGTGAGTTGGCAGAGAGAGAGAGAAAGCAGCTTGGTGACTGAGCAGTTGATGGCAGAGCTGAGTTTGTGAAGGAGGCGGGGGAGGAAGGGGGTGCGAAAAGAGAGAGGTTTAGAGTAGTTGTTTGATTAGTGGCACCAGCTTGGGAACCGTTAGCGTGGCCATTCTGGATAGTGCCACCTGGAGTGCGTGCTGCCGGGACGATCCGTTTACTAGTTTTTTGGGAGCCAAAACAAGCTAAGCCTCCGAAACAGCCTTTCCATCTATTTCTCTGATACACAGGAAAGAGGAGTGTAAGAGTTGGAATAAACAGCTATTTGCATTCATTCATCTTTTCGCAAAATAATATATTGAAAGAAATATTTGGAAAATATGATAAGAGTCCAAAACTTGAAGGTGACAAAATTTAGAAAGTAAAATTAGAGAACTGATTTAGAATTAAGAGCGAAATAAGTTGGTACTACTCAAAAGTAATTTCAGCAAAACGTACAAGATCTCATCTTTGCAATAATTAGAAGGAAACACTGCCAATCATCAATTCTGCATTTTCCTTTGTTTTGGAATGGGAAACTACGAAAAGGTGAGGACAAGTATTAAACTTATAATTAAATCATGATCATTAATAATCAATCTATCATCCATAAAGATAAAATTTAGTACGATCATAGCCATAACTTCTCATATCAGAAAACAATTTGTATGCAATTATAGACATTTACTTCTCCTTTTACACCATGCCATTACTTCTGTGAGATTATAGACAAATAGGAAGCTAGTCCAACTCTGTCCTTCAAAACAATTAACTTGCCTATTCCTCTTAATGCAGCTCAGCCAAAATAAAGCCACAGGAAACAACAATGAAACCCAAACAAGCCAGCTCAATGACCCCAAATTGACATGAAATTTTAATTTCGGGACACTCCCAGAAAGCAAGCATGGTGATTTATTTTAAGATTGATAACAAAAAGATAGAACGCCCAGCAAAGCGACATTAGATCTTATGAATGAAAAATAAATAATTGAGGGGGGTGGTGAGAAAATTAAGAAATTGCCAATTTTGCCTGTACGGCAACGGTAACAATTTTCTCACCTAGATCTATACAGTGACATAGAAAAAACGAACAGAGAGAAATCTAACGTTAAAACCAAAATCAGAGCGATTAAGTTGATAATTATTCCTCTCAGATCATACATTGCTGCATAAGCTACAGTAAAACCCTACTTAATGCAGAGAGAGTGCGTGCGCGCGCGCGCGCGCGTGTGAGAGAGAGAGAGGGAGTACTCTGTGATGAGGCGGCTGATGCTGGAACCGGGTCGTATCAGCCGAGGCAATGGCCGTGCTGGCCGCGCTAATGGTGGCCACACCAGCACCGTTCGTACCGCCGCCATTTCCAGCCATGTCACGCTCACATTATCCAGATCAGACTCCCTAGGGTTTAATCAGATCTCCACCGAGGCCGAGACAGCTCCGCCTCTCGCTCTCTCTCTTACGAGAGATCGATTTGGTTGTTAGTTAGTTTGTTGTGCGTGGATCACACACCCGCGCCCGCACAACACACACTAGCTTCTGAGTTCTGTGAGAGTAGAGTAGCAGTGAAGATGTGATGTAATCACGCTTGACTTGCGTTCTCTCTTTTGTTCTCTCTGCTTTTTAACACTTTTTTAGATAGATTGGGATGTAAAATTGTAAATGGGGTTGCGCCTCTTTACTCTTTTTTGGTTACTTAAGCTTAAACGTACTCACGGCCGTGTGGCCCCTGAGCCAGAGCGTGACTCCTCCTCTCTCTTTCTCTCTCCTCTTTTCTTTTCTCTCTCTCTCTCTCTCTGTGCTGTGCTGCCTGTGCTTGCTTGCTGGTGGGAAAAGGATAGCTTTGTGCAGAGCTACGACCGGATCTTAGTTGACGCATTTATAATTGCCCAACCGTGTAATGCTTAATGAAGCAGCAGAGAATTGAATTACATGGGGTAGAGTATTTTCACACAAGTATTTGCAGATTTTTGAAATTGTTCATTGAGATCAGATTAAAATTGAGCTATACAAAATAAAAATAATAACTTGTGACCGTGTTGTTAGTCTTATACAATAATTGTGTGTTATATAGTATGTAACTTAGTAGATATATTATTTCTTGGAACTATAAATTAATATATCGTGTTGTACAATTCAACTATATAATATTTTGTAAAAGAATGTCAAAAATTAAAGAGTATTTAAGATGATTGTCAAAATAGTATAATTAAGTAATTGTTGATGAATCATAGTTTATTTTTAAGACCAGATTTGCGTACTGATTGTAGTAGAATTGAATCACAAAGACTCAAACACGATTGAGAATTCAAAGTTCGTGATCGAAAGAGAGAAGGAAGCAACGAGGAATCCAACTTAGCTAAAATTCAATATCTTAAACTCACATCATCAATTCTTAAAAAAAAAAACTAAAGTGCTTGACAAAAATTGATTTTGTTGTAATAAAAAGAGTGTCTACCCTTTTAACTTCATATTTTCTTATTCTTCTTCTCCTTCATCTTAACATTCCAGTTAAAATCTAATGGCGATGACATATTAATTTCTTCCTCTTCTTCGGTTGTCTTCCTTCGTCTTTGTCAACACTCGATGTGATTGTTTACGGTTTGATTTCTTCAACCCTAGAAGAATGACTAATATGTAAATTTTTTATGAATAGACTGTAAAGATATTTCTAGAGAATTGAATTCTATCTATTTTCATTCAATTCAAATATATTAAATTCTTATTCAACATTCATTCTAAACATAGAATCAACTACAATAGCGATTTTTACTTATTTTCTTTGTAGTTGCTGCTTCTAAAGTATAATTTAAAAGCGTTTGAGCAACTCTAATTGACATGCTACATATAGGAAAACAAATGAATTGCCACAGAATATCTGAAATGGATGAGAGACCAGGTCTGGAGACTGGAAGGAAGGAGCCTCCCTTGAGGCTAAGGTACACAGATACGGACAAAACCTTGTAAATCCCTAGGATGCCTATTTCCCTTCTCCTCTCCTTTTTTTTATATATATATAAATTTCTCACCCCAACATTTTTAAATAACGTAAATTATTTTTAAAAATATTTTTTAGTAATTCTAACAGTCAAAGTTTGAAAAGCAGAAATGAAGGTCTTTTCTTTCTTTTTCTTTTTACTTTTTTTTTTTTGGTTTCTCCTCCAACATTTTAAATAAGAAATTTATTTTAAAATTAATTGTTACTAACTCAAGTTTAAATGAGGGTCTTTTTTTTAAAAAAAAAGGGAAAAAATGTTCGATCTCCTAAAATAAAAGTATTTATCAAATTGCTTCTTTAAATCGGAACTTTATACCAACTTATATTTCTTAATTAGGATGTTTTATCAAATCACGGCCTTCAAAAGTTGTGCCTTTGAGAAAATTTACTCTTTTTTTGTCAAATTGGAAATAGAATTTGAAGTCTTTCCTTTACATTTTTAAATTTTACTAGGACTTCAAAAACTTCAATTTTAAAATAACTTTGAATATTTAAATAAAAATCCGTTTGCTTAAGGCTCTAAGAATAATAAAAGGTTTAGTACAATCAGAGAACTATTATGGTCTCCCATTCCATGTGCTAACCATAACTAGCCGTTGGATCTTCTTGAGATGGGTGTCATTGCTTGATCTAACTGCGTTATTGGCTTAGTGCTAAGTAGCGCCGCAAAAGACGTGGATCGAAGATGAGATGCGCTGGAATTTGATCAGACAAAAAAAAATTGTTTTATTTTTGAACAGGCCACTTGGCTTAATTCTCATCATCCCAAGTTATTGTATAATCGTTTGAATTTTAGTCAATAATTAATTCATGTTAATAAATATTTTAGTCAATAATTATACGAAGTCATTTGAAATTAGTTTGGATGCTGGTTTTTTGTGTCATCTGATCTAAAACTGACGCTGGTTGAGTTTATAGTCACTGTAGTAACGTAAATTTTGAATTTGAAATTTGGACTGTCCAAATAGAATTCAAGCTATCATGAATTAATTTAAAAATTTCTGAGACCTCTTTAATGTTTGTGTCAATTCGAAACTGAATATCCGGATATGATATGTTAGGGTTCAAATTTTGAAAATACTTTTTGGATCATTTAGGCTCTAGAAATTGCAAGGTTTAAGATTTCTTCTTGGAGAAATTAGATATAAGGTTGATTTTTATTAATTTACATTATTTAAAGTAGTTTGTTACGAGTTCTTGACCTCTGCTGTAATTCTGGAGGTACAATTATTATATTATTTCTTTCAATACCACAGATTAGAAATGGACGCTTCCAATCAGATAAGAAAACATCTTGTAAAATTAAATTACTCAAATTGAATCGCCTGACTACTCTATTTAAATTCAAAATTTGAAAATTTGAAAATTTTGAATTCAAATCAAGGTTCCAAATAGCGATTATAACGTCATAGCGGGGAGATTAAAAAAAAAAAGCTATTGTGAATAGCGTAGCTATAACGAAAGCTATCATACATAGCGTTTTTTCATTTTCAAATTTTATATTCTATATTTCTACTAATTATCAACATAATAAATATTGGAGAATTGAGGTAACAACTGAATGACAAATAATCAAAGTCTATATTTTTATCAATTACGCAAATAAGAAGGAATTTTTTTTTTAAAAAGTAACATTATTTAATAGTTCATACTTCACAGTATTACATATAATAGAAAATGAGCAATTAATTTTATAAAGTAAATGAAGTTAGTATACATATTTAAATATTTTATATATTATAATATTATTAATAATAATAATCAAAATCAGTTTTCAATTGAAACGAAGATAATAATTTTACAATTGAATACTATACGAAGAACAATCAAATCAAAGGAAAAATTAATATTTTAATATTTCTCAATATAGAATGAGAGAATAAAACACGAGTAAAGCTAATATACACTTAAGTGTACCAATGAACTCATACACTTAACTCTAGGACCGTACGATTAGCTTTGAGATTCGTGTATCACGACTTTTAAAGAAGCTACACGATTTTAAAGAATCTACACAAATCTCAAAGCTAATCGTACGGTCCTAGAGTTAAGTGTATGGATTCATTGGTACACTTAAGTGTATATTAGCTTTACTCATAAAACACAAATAAAAACACAAGCATATAATTTGGTTTAGCATACTTATTATAGAAGACCATGTAGAATTAGAAATAAGAATAAAAGTACATAAGTCCGTATAAATTGCTAAAAAAAAAGCCCATGTAGCATAGCGGTAGCAATGGTGCGTCGAGCATAGCAGTAAAAGCGGTCAACTATTACAGCTATAGCGGTCGCAGCTGAGTTAGCACACTTTTATCTCATAGCTTAATTAGTATTAATGGTCCGAAAAAGCAATAGCGCCACTATAACTAGCTATTTAGAACACTGATTCAATACAGTTTGTCATTAAAATAGTTAGGGTTTGTCAAAAAATATATATATATCTTATGTTTGGAAATGAATATTGGCCTAATTGCTCTATTGAACTCTGTCACGCACTCAATTTCGAGAGGAATAACGAATCAACAAAAGCTCAATCAAACAGGGACTCAGAGAAAACAATCTCAATTTTGTATTAATTTCAGCAAGGATACAAGGAAAGGACAGTATGAGAGAAAAGGGAAAATTGTAAAAACAAGGTTGTTCAATGCATAAATTGAAATGACAGATGCAATGCCTTTATATAGGCGATGCATTTACAAAAGGAATTATTCTGTTTGGTAAAAGAAAACGCGCCAATGAATTCCCGCTTGCCACATCAGACTGGGGACCAAAACGATCTAACAAACTTAAAACGGTATCTTTGTGTGATCACCTCCAGTTTGCTCAACCATTGTTGCCTCCTGTTCTAGCACAATGGGGTCCAACGCCAGAGATTCCTCAAGAGTTAAAGTGCTGCCCGTTTCCTGAACCGTTCTCTGACCGGAATTGCCCGTATCTCTTTCCCTTTCCTGTGAACCTTTGACTTTGTCAAAATTGGCGTTGAGTTCATTCAGCTCACTCTCCTGACTTAACATCCCCCCCTTCTTCAAATCTTTCTCGACCTCGAGAATAAATTCAGGAAACCTGATCACCATCTCCTTGTAGTCTTCCCAAGTGGCATCCTCTTCCGTTTGGTTTGACCAACGTATGAGGAGTTGAGTTTCTGCTGCATTCCGCTTCTTTACCATTCTACGAGCCAGTATAGCAGCAGGTGTAAGTTGGAAGTTTCCTCCTGAGCTCACCAAGGGTAGTGATGGTGATACCGCTTGCGTGTCACTGACACGTGCTTTCAATTGTGAGACATGGAAGACAGGATGAATTAATGAGCCTGCTGGCAGATTCAACCGGTACGCCATGGTACCAATTCGCTGCAATACCTCATAGGGCCCGCAATATCGAGCGCCCAGCTTTTGATTCTTGACTCCAGTTACTGATAATTGCCGATAAGGTTGCAATTTGAGATATACCCAATCGCCCTCTTTGAATTTCCTCTCGCTCCTGTTCTTATCAGCAAACTGTTTACTCCTGGCTTGAGCTTTACTCAAATTTGCCTTCAACTGTCTCAAAGCTTCCTGTCTATCCTTCAAATAGGTGTTAACTGCCTCAACTGAACCTTTAGGAACACTTGCTAATCCCAATTGTGGTGGTTCATAACCATACAAGGCTTGAAAAGGCGACATTTTTATAGCACTGTGATAGGAGGTGTTGTACCAATACTCAGCCAGTGTCAGATACTTCATCCAATTCTTCTGTTTTTCATATACCATACACCTCAAATAGTTCTCCAGGCATTGATTCAATCTCTCTGTTTGTCCATCAGTTTGGGGGTGATATGCCGTACTCATGCTGAGTTTCACATCCAACTTATTCATCAGCTCTTGCCAGAATTTACTAGTGAAAACCGGATCCCTATCCGATATGATATCATGCGGCAGTCCATGTAACTTGTACACAAAATCTAGGAACACTTGAGCAACATCAGAAGCTTTGAATGGATGAGATAGAGGAAGAAAATGGCCATATTTGGTTAATCGATCAACAATGACCAAAATAACCTCCTTGCCTTCTGACTTGGGTAACCCAGTAACAAAATCCATTCCAATACTAAACCAAGCTTCATTTGGTACTGGTAATGGTTGTAACAGCCCCGGACTGTGAACCCTTTCAGTTTTATTCAGCTGGCAAACCTCACAGTGGCTGATAAATTGATGTATGTCACCTTTAAGATTTGGCCAGTAAAAGGATCTCTTAATCCTTTGATAGGTAGCAGTTATTCCCGAGTGTCCCCCTAAACTGGAGGCATGCAATTCTCTTATGATTATATGCCTCCAATTGTTTGCATTACCCACACAAATCCTACCCTTGTACCTGATAATCTGCATGTGCTGAGATAGGTGGTTGTGCTCTTCATTGTTGGTTATTGCTTCTTCTAGTTTGGCCTTCAAACTCTCCACCCAATTGTCACTTTCATAACTACTTTGAATCTCTTGTACCCACTGAGGAATCAACTCAGTAACTGCCATCAGCTCACTGTTTTCCAGCTCCTCTACTCCTTCTCTCCTTGACAAGGCATCAGCAACCCGATTGTCAACTCCCTTTTTGTACTCAATGACGTAATCCAATCCCATCAATCTACTTAATCCCTTATGCTGACTAGCCGTGTTAATCTTTTGTTCTAGCAGATACTTCAAACTGATGTGATCAGTTTTTATGACAAATTTGCCCCCAAGTAAATAGTGCCTCCACTTATTAATTGCAGTCAACAGAGCTAAAAATTCCTTCTCGTAAGTAGACAACAACTGATTCTTTGGGCCCAACTTTTTACTCAAATAGGCTAATGGCCTCCTACCTTGCATGAGCACAGCCCCAATTCCATCTTTACTTGCATCGGTTTCAATAACAAAGGGTTGTGAGAAATCTGGGAGAGCCAACACAGGTGTTTTCATCATAGCCTCTTTCAATGCCTCAAAAGCTAACTGTGCCTCCTTACTCCACTTGAAAGCCCCTTTTTTAAGCAATTCGGTAAGAGGTTTTGAGATTAAACCATACCCCTTCACAAATTTTCTATAGTACCCAGCCAACCCAAGGAACCCCCTCAATGCTCTTACATCTTTAGGTACTGGCCAGCTCTGTATTGCCTCTACTTTGCTTGGATCGGCAGCCACACCATTTTGAGAGATAATATGACCCAAATACTCAATTTTGGAAACCCCAAATTCACACTTGCTCTTTTTTAAATACAACTGGTTCTGTTCTAAAACTTCAAAAGCTCTTTGCACATGCTCCATATGAGAATCAAGGTCCTTGCTAAAAATCAGAATATCGTCAAAGAATACTAGAACAAATTTTCGCAAGGGTTTGAATATGGCGTTCATCAGTGACTGAAAAGTTGCTGGGGCATTGGTGAGGCCGAAAGGCATCACCTTGAACTCATACAGCCCTTCGTGAGTATGAAAAGCTGTTTTTGCAATATCCTTTTCATGCATTCTGATCTGATGATAACCCGATCTTAAATCAAGCTTTGTGAATACCACCGCTCCTTTCAATTCATCCAACAGATCCTCTATAATGGGTATGGGGTATTTGTTCTTTATGGTGTCAGTGTTGAGTTTTCTATAGTCTACACACATCCGCCAAGTCTGATCCTTCTTCTTCACCAATAAAACAGGAGAGGAGTAGTTACTGGTAGAGGGTTGTATAAAATTTTGCTTAAGGAGTTCTTCTACTATCTTCTCAATTTCAAGTTTCTGAAAATAAGAAAATCTATATGGCCGGAGGCTGATGGGTTTTGAGTCGGGTTTCAGATTAATTTGGTGGTCAATGGCTCTTTTTGGTGGAAGGGTGGTAGGCTCAGAAAACAGAAATTTATACTTCTCCAATATCGGTTGCAACTTGATATTTTCTGTTTGCTCCTTCTTCTTCTCATCTTCTTCCCCCTCAATTCTAAAGAGATGTGCCATCATTACTTGCTCTCCTTTTTCCCCTCCTTCTAGTAACTGTGTAACCCCTTTACACATGGTTACAGCTGCATTCACCTTCTCCACCTCTAAACTGACAGGTTTGCCCTTACTCCTCATCTTCATTATGCCTTTCTTCCAATCAAGGAACATTGGACTCATACTAGATAACCAATCCATGCCTAAAAGTAAATCAAACCCATTGACATCCAACACCCGCAAGTCAGATTCAAACTCATTCTGTTGCAACTGAAAATTCAGATTGGGGCACATCAGGTCAGTACTCATCTGAGTACCATTTGCAATTCTCACATTCAAAGGTGGTATGGGCTTAGTAAGCAATTCCAAATTGTGTACTAGGTAAGGATTAACAAAGGAGTGGGTGCTGCCACTGTCAATGAGAGCACACACAGGTACCTGATTGATTTCTCCTTTGAAAATCAGTGTTTTGTTGTTTGGATTGTGGTGAAGGGCCTCCAAATTCACTACTGCCAACTCACCTAGGTCTTCACCTTTTGAGTCTCCTTCCTGCTCAATTACAAATTGTTGCAACATCTCCTGTTGCCACTCATCTGGTTCTTCTTCTGCAGGCTCGAGAATCATCAATCTTTTAGGTTGACACCTATGCCCTTGAATCCATTTCTCATTACATTTGAAACACAAGCCCAAGGCTCTCTTCTGATCTAGGGTCATGGGATTAAGGTTAGTTGGTGGTTTAAGCATGACAGGTGTTCTTTCTCGCCATTTGATTTCATTGATTGGGGGTGATTTGATATTGGAAAGAGGTGAGGATCTGGATGCAAAAGTAGGCCTTTTCAGGGCACTGTCTAAAAACAGCTCGATTTGTTTGGCATACTTAACAGCTTCATTTACTGTTTGAGGGTTAAACATCTCAATTGTGTGTTTAATCTCATCCCTTAATCCAGAAATAAATCCCTCAACATAGAAATCCTCATTCACAATCTGTTTCATGTAGGTCAACCTAGACTTAGCTTGTAAAAACCTTTTGACATAATCGTCTACCCTTCCAGTCTGATGCACTCGTTTGAACTCATCTACTGGCTTATCAGCCTTACCACTGAAAATTTCTCTGATCAGAGATACTAAATCCGGCCACTGAGGCTGGGAATTTGCGATCTTATAACTCCTGTACCAGTCCTTGGCTTCACCACGAAAGTGCATAGTGGCCAGTCTGGATTTGAATGCGTCAGGTGTTTGGAACATATCGAAGTACAGCTCACACTCCTCTTGCCATTCAGTGGGTTCTGTGCCTTCAAAGGATGGAAAATCGTAACGAGGTAGGCTGTACCTGTAGTTCTGAATATCTCCCTGACGCTGATCTCGTTCCCTGTCTCTACCAGTAGAGCCCGAACCGCCAATACCACTAGTCTCATTGGACACTGGTGGTTCAGTTGTAAAGTGATGATGGATGGTCCGTTGCATCTCGGCCATCTGCTGAATCATGGCGGAGATAGCTTGCGTGTTAGAAGTTGTATCGCGAGCTATCATGCCCAACTGATTCTCCATTAGACTCACCTTACTGCCAATCTCGAGTTGAGATGATTCAGATCGGTTGAATCGATCCTGAATAGCCTCTAGTTCTTGAGTGACCTCTGCGTGGGATTTGCTACGAGTATTCGTCGCCATTACTATTTCAGTTTCGCCCAGATGCGATCGATAGGCTCTGATACCAACTGTCACGCACTCAATTTCGAGAGGAATCACGAATCAACAAAAGCTCAATCAAACAGGGACTCAGAGAAAACAATCTCAATTTTGTATTAATTTCAGCAAGGATACAAGGAAAGGACAGTATGAGAGAAAAGGGAAAATTGTAAAAACAAGGTTGTTCAATGCATAAATTGAAATGACAGATGCAATGCCTTTATATAGGCGATGCATTTACAAAAGGAATTATTCTGTTTGGTAAAAGAAAACGCGCCAATGAATTCCCGCTTGCCACATCAGACTGGGGACCAAAACGATCTAACAAACTTAAAACGGTATCTTTGTGTGATCACCTCCAGTTTGCTCAACCATTGTTGCCTCCTGTTCTAGCACAATGGGGTCCAACGCCAGAGATTCCTCAAGAGTTAAAGTGCTGCCCGTTTCCTGAACCGTTCTCTGACCGGAATTGCCCGTATCTCTTTCCCTTTCCTGTGAACCTTTGACTTTGTCAAAATTGGCGTTGAGTTCATTCAGCTCACTCTCCTGACTTAACAAACTCAAATTTGAAAAATTACTGTATAAGAAAAAACCGTTACTTCAAATAACAACCCTGCTTTAAAATTTGAAGTCATTATTTGCATTTCAGTGTATAACATTTTTTCCGAAAAAATATTCTGCAATAAAATTATTTATAATTTACGTTACAAGATTAAAATTTGTGACATGGTTTTTCTTATAATCAATAATGGGAATAAAAAAGTTATATATAAACATTTATAAATACAAGTACTTGTAAATTTGCATACGAACAACTTGCAAGTTAACTATTTTTTTTAAAATATAAATAAGAAACTCATGACATGTAATACAAGAATAAGAATTAGAAGGTAGAGGCTGTTTTTTTTTTTTTAAGGACAAATAAACGGCTCTATTTCATTAATTGTTATTTGTATGTAACTTTGATGAAATTGAATTTCAAATTTAAAACATTTCCGTTTGGAAATAGTAGCCCACAGACAACACAAGCAAAGCGTGAGAGTATCAATAATACTTCATTGACTGCGCTCACGGACGCTGTTCACTTATTATTTGCTTCTTTCCGTTTGCGTTTGGTTCAAAATTCAACAAATTAATTGTTTTAATAATTACCTCGCACACAGTTGCAACCGATTTTTTTTTATATACATTTGATATTTTTTTTAAGTTTTACGTTCAAATAAAAAAAATTCATTAATTACAAAAATATTAACATTGTTATCATTTCAGATCTATCAAAATAAGATTCAAATCCGTGCATTTTCTTTTGAAAAAAGAAACACCCTCTTATTCTCTTCTCTCTCTATCATTTTCTTTTCTAGAGAGAGAAGGAGATAATAGAAGGGCGTTATTTTTCTCAAAAGAAAATGATCTGATTTGAATCTGTGAAAATTTTGTCAGTATTTCATAGACAAACACGCAGTATCAGATTAGAAATATTTTCATATATAACAAAAACTTTAACAATGCAGAAACACTAACATTTGAATTGGCTTGAGAGTTGAGATTTTGATTTTATAGAAGGAAAATAATTTTTATTCCTTTAGGCAATTTTAACGGGTTTTTTTTTTTGCAGTTTCATTAGTTTAGGAATAATATTTCTGTAGCGCCTTTTTTGGGGTGAGTGGTACACTAAATTTTTTTTTTCAATTCATTTATGAAAACAAATATTTTATGCAATCCATTATCGTATACTATTTTTAAAAGTGAGAGTATGGTACTTCACAAAAAGTAGATCGACTAATATTACGATTGATGAGTAGAACTAAAGTGTTCTTAAATTCATCCAAGTTTGTTGGTGAATTCAAGTCTAAAATTTATTAAATCGGTTTCAAACGGTGAATCCGATCTATTGAAATGTGCCTACTTTATGAGTGATGTATTTAATGTAAAATTTTAAATGCTTGAATTAATTTAGTTTAAAGTTAAGTGGTCAAAATTATAAGATTAATAAATTAATTTTAATGTACACATTTTTTGAATATTTTTTTACCGTTTGGCTTGATGCAATATTGATTTCAAAATTTATTTTTTTTAAATGCAAACGCATACTCATAAGGTAGGTAGGTTTCAACAGTTTAGATTCATTATTTGAAGCCGATTCGATAGATTTTAGACTTGAGTTCACCAAGAGAATTGATGAACTTAAGAACACCCTAGTTCTATTCCTGTTTTAAAGTTCAAATATTTGATCTAAACTGTTTAACATAATCTCTATAAAAATGTAATTGAAGACTAGATTTTAATTTTTCAGAATTTTCACTAACTTTTAGAAACACGAAAATTACTATTTTGGATGGTCTAAAATTTTTACACTGTATAAGTTTTTGCTTATTATAGAAAAAAAGTAAAACTCTAAAAAATTGTACAAATTTTGATTTAGAAGATACATTTTCATATAAATATCACATTGAACATTTCGAATTAATTATTTAAACTGTAAAAAATAAATTATAAATTAACAGTAAAAATCAATATGCACGCTTTACAAACTACCATAGCCAGGGAATGAAATCTACTTCTTTTTTTGAGAAAATGATGACTATCCTATTCTCTAATATGAACTATTCAAAATCAATCAAACAGATTCAATTAATTTGTTTTAATATATTATATTGATATAAAAAAAAAATTAAAACCGTTTGATCTATTTTGAACGGTTCGAATTGAAAAATAAAAAAGTCCTCCTTTCCATATTTTCTCGTGAAAAGAAGCAGATTTGCTTTTCATAGCCAGATAGCTTGCATTCTTATTTTTATATTATATTTGTAAATAAAAACTCTGGTAATTGTAGCTAGTAGGCTGTCTCTTCTAAGTTCGGATTTATATAATTTTAGGACTTGAAATGTTGTCACTTCAAGTTCCAAGTTCTCAAAAAAAAGAAATGTTGGCACAGAGCCACAGATGCAGAGCATGAATTTGGTGATATGTCATGTCTTAGCCGAGCGTCAGTACCAGAAATTAAATATATAATAATAAATCAAGCATCCTAGGACCTCAGAGGTTATTGGGTCCCAGTGTCAGAAGACTGCTATATGATCTGACGGTTCGTACCTTCCGCCACAGAGGAACGGTATTTTAGCTCCCACCGTTGTTTTTGTTTCCTCAAAAATAAAAATCTAGGAATCTTTTTTGTTCCGATTTGTTAAGAATAACATTATTTATTTTCTTTAAAATGTAGCAACATTTAAAGAAAAAACAATTTTGACAACGTTATACTTGATTTGTATTTAAAATAAGAAAATAAATGAAGTATCAAATGAAAGTAACAGACCTGAGCGCATGAATAAAATTCACCGAAATAAAAATGGAGAAGTAAAATAAAAGGTATTGAGCATGCATTTAGTTTCAAACATAATATTTGAAATCAGATATATTATTGTTATTCCTTTTAAAACTCGAATTAAAAAAAAAATTAAGATCTTGATGATTTGCCTGTTACTTATGGTTTCAATAAATTATGGGCTATAAAAAAATTTGTCTATAAACTTTAAAATGTAAATATAAGTGTACCATGTAAAAATAATATTGGATATGTAATAAATAAATACATTATTAATAAAAGTAAATTTATTTAATAATTATGAAGGCTGGCTAAATAGTTGTCAGAATAATTAAAAAAAATGTATAATTTTGATAACTTGGATCGTACTTGGTGAATTTTGAAGATCAATTAATCATTCATCGAACTGGTTGATTAAAAATAATAATAAATTTAATTAGATTGTATGTTGACGACGAATTTCGGAATGTGACATTATTCTGACACAAATTAAAAGTAAAAAAAATTGTAGTACAGAATGAGTACTAAGAAGACTTATTTTTAATAAATATATATATTGAAAGAGATGGTTTTATGACACCTATCACTTCCATTTAAATAATAGCCTGTCTCATGCAAACCTGTTGACCTGTTTTTTGTCCATATCGACCAATTCTATTATTCATCAGTACTAAATAAATGCTTACCTGATATTTATTTCAATTTAAATAGCTCCATCAGTGCTGATTATAAGAAAACGATGGATTTCAGTATAGAATGATTGGTCCACTTCGTCAAGTTAATTACAGTTGTAGTGCTATTAAATATTAATGATACTTGCTTGGTGCATCTCATTATTAGTATCATTATTATAACCGGAGGTCACTAAATTTTTTTTTTATTCAAAATTTAATTTGTTCTTTTGTAGTCACTAATTTTTAATTTGTTCTAATTACGTCACTTTATAATTTTTTCGTCTAAAATATTAAAGGAGACTATTCATTCCATCCAAAATACTAGTAAAATATTATAATTATGTCCAAAATTATAACATAATATGCTCATTCTGTTTAAAATATTAATGAAAAATGTTATATTTTATTAATTTTTAAGATAGAAAAACTATACAGTAACTTGATTTGGACAAATTAAAAATTTAGTGGCTATAAAAAGATAAATCAAATTTGAGTGATCAATTCATGACACATGGCAAATTTTAGTGACATCTGATGAAATTTATCCAATTTAATTTGAAACTATTGAGTAAAATGTATGTGCTAATAGATTTATATTAAAAATATATTTTTTCTTTATGAAGGAAAATGCTTATTTAATTCATTTTTTTTTTAATTGAAGTTCATACCTTGTCACTCGCAGTGGCTGATTAAACTCAAAAATCAAATTACGAATTGATTTCTCAAGCTAATCTCTTTACCCAAAACATATATTTTTAAATTACAGAAGTCGACTGTTGACAACTTTCACGTGAAAGGCACAATCCTATAAGTAATCAAAATAAGTTACAAATGGCTTTCTCTTATTTCTTGCACGAAATTAGAATAATATCAGATCAAGACGGTATTGGATGTCACTTCTTGATTTGATCCAATCCGACTCATGAATGATCAGTAAATAAATGGGTCAGTCAAGAGTTCAAATATTTTAATTCCATCCGTTTAATATATATACTTTTTCCTAATGTCTTATATATATATATATATAGAGAGAGAGAGAAAGATCCAATTACATTATTTTATGATGACACATCTTGATACCATATTTTTATAAGTTATTTTGCAATTTTAAAATTTAAACAGATGATTCGAACCATTAAATATGATCTCCATATTAAAATGTGTTTGGAGGCCAAATTTTACATTTTTTTTGAATTTTTTAGTATTTATTAAGATATGTACAAAATTGTTGTTTTAAGTCAATTTTGAACCATTGAAAAGCAATAATTTAAAAAAAATTCTAAATAAACAGTAATAAATTTCAAAAAAAATTCCAAAAAATTTGGTCTCCAAGCACATTTTAATATGGAGATCATGTTGAGCAGTTCGGATCGACGTTTTGAACTTTAAAATTATAAAATATGAGTGTGAAGTAAAATAGTCGCTTTACTTAGCAACTCATCATAACCCATCTCTCTCTCTCGCTCTCTCTCTATATATATATATATGAGGAGGGATCCAATTACACCCTTTGTTGGTAACACTGAATTACACTCTGTGTTTTCAAAGTCCAAACAGTCGATCCATACCGTTCAATATGATAGATATGTTAAAATGTGTTTGTAGATTTTGTTACTATATATTACGATGGTCCAAAAAATCAATGGTCTGAATATAGCGATTTTGTTAAATACTTAATAGATAGTAAAAAAAATTGAAAAAATGTAAAATTTGATATGCAAGCACATTTTAATATATACATTATGTTGAACTTTGGATCGACTATTTAAATTTTGAAAACTTTGAAAATAGAAAATGTAATTCGGTGTCACTAAAAAAATGTGTAACTGGATCCCTCCTCCTCCTCTCTCTCTCTATCTATCTATCTATCTATATATATATATATGAGGAGGGATCCGATATCACAATTTTGAGTTATTACAATCATTTTCTACATTTTCAAAGTCCAAATCATCAATTCAAATTGTTCAACATGATCTCCACAATAAAATGTGCTTGCAGGTCAAATTTTACAATATTTTGAATTTGACTAGTTTTTACAAAAACTAGTCAAATTCAGACTATTAAATTTTGTACCCATCTTAATAAATAGTAAAAAAAATTTTAAAAAAATGTAAAATTTGATCTAGAAGTAAATTTTATTGTGGAGATCATGTTGCACGGTTTGGATCGACGATTTAGACTTTAAAAATATAGAAAATAGCTGTGATAACTCAAAATTGTGGTAATCGAATCCCTCCTCCTCCTCCTCTCTCTCTATATATATAATTAATCTCATGAGTTAAATTTCAAATCAAGATGCAAAACGATTTATTGGAACTCAAATCACAAAATAGGAGTAGTCATAGACGATCCAAATCAACAAACGATATCACACAAGCAGTAATAAGATTCTGATAATCTGATACCATCAAAATCTATCTTGTCTCTAAATAAATATGAACGAAATATTTATTCGAGAACTAATTTTTGATCTGGTGATAAAAGATAATAGATTTCATGTAAATAATCCATGATTCAACATAACGATAAAGATTTTTGTTTTTTTTATAAATAATAACAGTTGAATGACTTCAAACATCTAAAAAATCCAGTCACTAAATGTACAGTTAATGATCACCAAAATGATCTCTGAGCATGCACATGTTAAGAGCTTTACTTCCTGCCACGTCATCACTTGGATAATTAAAGGTACAGGGTTCACAAAACAAAAAAGAAGAAAGCTTGACCTCTTTAAATATAATTTTCTTTTAGATTTGGTGATTCTGTAATATTTAATTGTGAGTTTGAATCTGATCCGTAACGTATATTATAGGTTTGGGTCCGGATTCAGATTGGACAGTCTTTTATCAGCTGTAGGTAAAGAAATGTTGATATAACTAAACTAGCAAGTTATAAAATATATTGAATTAACCAATTTAAATTGTGAGCTATTTAAAAATAGATAACAAATTAATTATACATAAAATTTAGGAAGCAGCTAACAGTCTCCGGCCCTCAGTCCCCCGAAAATCCCTGGACTTTTTACACTAATTCTATAAACAAATTCATTAGATCCTGTAATACTACGAAAATAATCATATAAACAAGTTTAATGAATGTTCTGCAGATGAAACCGCGTGATCTCAGATGAAAACGCGTGACAGCTGTTGGGGACCACTTTTTGTGAACATACACATAATATCCTGTGAACATATACATATTATCCTGTAAACATATACATATTATCCTATAAACATACACATATTATCCTGTAAACATACATATTGTATTTGAAATTATGGTAGTTGTAGCAATTGAAAACGCGTCAGAATTAACCTAAAAAGGGAAGACTTTTATACACGAAAATTTTTGAGAAACTGTAGCTCGACGGACGTTACCATTTCTCTAAAATTTATACTTGATTTTCAAATTTTCTTTTTAAGTGTAGCTCTGTCACTGAATGAAGAGGATCCGGACTCCTATCATTAGGCCTTAGATTAATGAAGATCCATGCGTGCCTATGATCTAATTACTTTTGATTGATTCACACTGACACCACACAACAGTTACACATGCTCCACGTTCTGATCAGAGAGAAGATGCCAAGGTACAATTGTGGGGACGATGTAGAGTTTAATAAAGGATTTGTTCGGCGGCATATATTAAATTCATCCTTAAGGTAATATAAAACGTTTATATTCGATTGTCTTAATTTATATATATAAACTAGAAAACTTAAAACATGTCTTTGAATTCAAATAGAGATAAAAAATATTGGACAAAAGTAGAACAAAGTAGGTGGTCTTTATTTGTACTAAAAAAATAATGTTTGAAAAGATTAAATAGCTAAAGAAATTAAAAAGAGTTTAAAAAAAATATTGTTCAATGATATCTTTTGAGTTTCGAATTGGATACTCATTAGGAAGCGTATCCTCTGCAGAGTTTTTTCGTGCAGAGCTTTTAATTTGGTTCTTTCGTTTCGGATCGGACAGATCATATCATATCTTGTCCGAATTGAAAAAAAAATTCTCAAAATTTGCGGCACTTTTAATCTGGTCCGTCCCATCCGAAACTAACAGACCGGATTAAAAGCTCCGCACAGAAAAACTCCGTAGAAAATACACTTCCAAGTATTTCAAGGGGTGTTCCTTTATAATTCTTGGGTTAGTACGTCTGACGTTGAAGCAAGCATTTAAATTTGGACCAGTTTCATTTGGATTAGAAAATATGGTTTCCGAATTATCTAAGAGCATCTACATGCCAATAACTCAAATGAGTTTCTAAATAATTGTTAATTACTTTTTAGAAATTGTATCTAAAGTTTCTAACTCTCACATTTCAATTAATTTTAAAGTTTCTTTTAAGCCACGTCAGCAAAAAAAATTAAAAAGATAAATAATTTCAGCCAATCATTTAACTAGCATAGAGTTTATAAACAATTTCTTAATAAGAAATTCTCCTGCATAGTTTCTAAATAAAAAAACTCTCCTCCATCTCTAAAATTGAATTAGAAACTACCACATCATATTAGAAACTCTCATAGTACCAGAGATGTAGATGCTCTAATAAAGTAATAAACAGTTATGTTTGAACTTTGAATCAAGTCCGCATCAAAATTCACACAGATAATTTTAAAATTTGTATGGATCAAGTTCCACAAATTTTGATACGAATTAAGGCCCTGTTCGGTAGCAAGCTAAGGAATGGGAATCAAAAATTTTGAACTAATTTTTACTGTTCATCGTGAGAAAAATAACTTACTTCTGAGTGAATTTTTTTTTCCACAATGAACAGTAATCTTCCGAACAGGACCTAAATGATTTCGATTAGATATCCATTGATCCGCCCTCGATTCTCTATGCGGGAACTGGATAATTCAGTGATTGAATTGCTATACATTAATTTATTTTCCTTTTTATTAGATTCAGGGCAAAACTTTGCATGTGCCATATTAAAAAAATAGAACCCCCACACTATTTTTACAACAAAAATATTTCCAGGTGTTTTACTACTTATTGTTAGGTATGCTTTCAATGTTTTACTTCTATAGTTTAGACCTTTATAGTAGAAGTTTATTAAACTTCTAATGCCCTTTTAAAGTAGTATTAACTCCACACTAAATTACCCTTTAGTTATATATATAATGAGGAGAGATTCAATTACACCATTTTATTGTGGCACATCTTGACATTATAATTTTATAAGTCATTTTTACAACTTCAAAATTCAAATAGTTGATCCGAACCGTTCAATGAGACGTTCAAATTAAAATATGCTTGGGGACCAATTTTACATTTTTTTTGAATTTGTTTTAGTATTTATTAAGATGTGTACAAAATTATTGTTTTCAGGCAATTTTGGATCATTGAAAAACAATAATTTTTTTTTTAAATAAATAGTAATAAATTTCCAAAAAATATAAAATTCGATCCCCAAGCATATTTTAATTTGGACATCACGTTGAAAGGTTCAGATCAACTATTTGAATTTTGAAGTCGTAAAAATGACTTATAAAATTATAGTGTCAAGATATGCCACAATAAAATGGTATAATTAAATCTCTTCTCATTTATAATTGGACTTTGGGCTAAGTTGGAGTTGTAAAAAGTAGGCAAGTAATTTATTGCTTAATGGAATTAGATAGGATACAGAAAAAGTGGAATTATGATGGAAATATATATTCAATTTTTTTTGCACTTTAGTTCTTTTTATTTCATCCCACTATTTTACAAGAGAGGTGGAATTGTAGAAGAGTGATTTTTCCACGTATTAGAATAAGCTCAATTCTGCTCTTCCACTGTTCCAAATATGGCAAATATAAAAAAAATAATATGGGTAAGAAATATTCTCCTTTCTCCTTTTCCACTATTTCATACATTTGCCAAAGGGCCTCATATAAATTAATGTACCACATCTTAAGTTGTCAAAAAAAATATAAAACAAAAATAATAAGATAAATAAACAATTTAATACTCCTTACATTTAATTTTGGCAAAAAAAAAGAAAGAAAAAAATACACTTCGACTTTAGATTCAAAACTTATGCCCTTCTTTTTAAGAGCGATGCATGCATACTGTTTGACCAACACAAAATTATGTTTCTGATTGTAAAATATAGTATACGAACAATTATTATTTTTTATTTTCTTGAAAGAAACAACCTCAAATTCAAAGCTAAGATCATGAACAACATGATATTTAGTCATTTATATATTTTTTTCAATATAATTTTGTGTCTGTAAATTTGGTAAATTGAGGTCCCAAACACAGTTTGTTCCCATCATGTTTCCTCACTCTCTTTCATATGAGGGCCAATTACAAATTTAATTTTCTAAGAGGACTATAAACTAACTGACACTACCTCGAAAAAAAAAACTGGAGTGTATATGATTGGTCAAGAAGTGTACTACTTAAGGCGTGGTACCAGATAATACTGTACTCCAGAGAAAAGGTACAACCGTGCAAGTGCAATTGTGTGTATAACCTCCACAAACTTTAATAGGCCATGAGTCCATGACCCATCATATCCACAGAATATAATATTTCTTCATCAAAGATAATATTCATTTATGGGATATGTTATATTAACAATATAATTATTTTACAACCATGACAACTGACAATCAACAAAATAATGATAAAAAATATAATAAAATCACTTCTTTGGACCATTCGAAAAATAATGATTTTGTACTTATCTAAATAAATAGTAAAAAAAATTCAAAAACATATAAAATTTGGTCTCTAAACACATTTTAATATGGATATATCATGTTGAGCAGTTTATATATAGTTTAAATAGGTTTAATACCTCAATATCAAATTTGGTTCAATTGAAAACAAATTGATCATACAATGATCAATATAAAAACATCAACCGTTTGATTCTATCAACATTTACTGGAAACATATCTAATTTGTTATCTTTCATTTTGACATCTATTTTGCCAGTCGTCACGTTGTCAAATAATGTTAATGTATTCCTCCCCATTTACTATTCTTTTGGTTGGTTAGATTAATCTTACAACCAATTAGCTTATGGTTACTGTCTAATTGATGTTAGACATATGATTGTACATTTGTACTCTCACCCTCTAATTACAAAACTTGTATATCCATATAAAAAAACACTAATATCAAGTTTATTCTCTCAATTATTGGCTTTTGGACACAAAAATGAGCAAACTCTCGAGTCTCAAGGGCTTTGTTTTCTCCTTTTTTTTATATTGGCGTTTGGAAAGAAAGAGGAGCGAACTCTGAAGGGTTTTCTTTTATCCTTTTTCTTCTTCTTGATTTTCTGCCTATTTTTGTTGCCAGGGATCGAGGGTAATTTGATAATATAAAATATTAATCGAATACTAATCAAACAACAAAGAAGTCCCCTGACAACAAATCAACAATGTCCGACCTGCCGGATTCGAACCGACATCCTAGAATTTGGCAAAGAGCTTTTCAAGCCAAACTTCACATCCCCTCAAGTATCTGACTGCTATCGGAAGACATCAGGACCTTTCCTACAAATTGTAAAGCTGAACACCTCTTGAAAAGCTGCTTAGTCGCCAATCAATCGATGTAGATGCTGTGCATTGCAGTCAGATATCTAAGAGGATGCAATACAGATTCTTTCAAACCCAATGCCATTCAACGCTCTTCCAACTGAGCTAAGGTCGGTTTGCAAATAACAAAAGGAAGAACTTCCATAAGAGGTTATCATGGTAAGTAAAGGGTCTACTATGTTGAATTTATTATTATTTACAACCTAGTAAGATGAAACAAAAATTTATGCACTAGCTTTATCACAAGTAAAAAAATCAAATCCGCTGCTCTTTTCCAAGAAAAACAAGTTTCTCCTTTTCTTTATCCCAACCTTTCAAATATTTTCAACAGATTTGGTGTACCTCTTTTGGAGTCTTTTAGGATTTGCACACCTCAAATCTGTACTAATAAAAACATTTGAAAGGTTGGGATGGCGAAAGCAGATTCCTGCTTTTCTGAGAGAAGGGCAGTATATTCTCATCCACAAGTAAAAACTAAGTACATACTTTAGCGGTGCTTGCTTGGAACTTTACTTACTGAGCATTTGTTTTGTCAATCCCAAACTACAAATTTAAATGACTTCAAGCAAAGTGATATTTTACATGGCCAAAAGCCATAATCTTGTATAGGCTTATATACTAGGGAAGTTCCACCACTTCCATAATTTCATGCAGCCTAATAAAAAATTTATGCACCAAAAAAAAAAAAAAAAAATTGATTTTGAGGGTCAACAGAATGAAAACGGAAATTAGAATCAGACAAATGCAAATACCGTCATTGACCTGTCATAGACTAAGAGAAGAAGACCAAGTCTATACTGCAAATTGGCTGTTTAATGAGAGTTATCTTTGCCCATGAAATTTCTATTTGCCTTTTTCGTTCCTTCATTAAATAATATAAATTTCTATTTGCCTTTTTCGTTCCTTTATTCAACAAAATGCACGCAAACCATACAGCTAAGGTACAAACTATGAAAGAGAGAGAAAAAGAAGATATTTTGCACCAAATGTGGGAACTCTTTGAATAACCGCCAATGCTCTAGTTTCCAATTCATTTTTTTACATATTATATTATGATCCAGTTATCTTTCCTCCATCTCATATAGAGAATGAAACAATTTTTTTTTTTTGGCAGTAATAACTTAAAAATTAACCTTCTTCCCAAGTGATAAGCACACTTAAAATTTTTAAATTCTAAAATTCGTTTTGAAACAATATCATGAGACAAAGATGCTCGTACTTTAATGTACCTACTACAAGCAACATGATTCATTCACTTTTCAACATATATTAAGTTATGACTACAAAATTAGAAATTTCTTACAAGCAAGCATTGCTTGCAAAGGAGATAAAGTTCAATGGATGGGATTTATCGTTTGAAGAAAGATCTTCCCAACTTACTATGCCAGAAAGTTGTAACACCTACACTTTATTAAGTATAGGATATGTTATATTGACAAAAGACTTATTTGACATTTGTTACAATAGATAAAATGATTATCAATATAAAGTAAAAATAAAATATTTTTATAGCTTAAATTGTGTATCAAAGTTGACAAAATTTGAAAATGATTGGTAAATATGGTCTTCCATCAAGCGATTTGAAAAATTAGTACTTGACCATTGACCAAGTATTTCCCAAGTTGCACCAAATTAATATACAATCAATCCATATCTAACTTTTACTTTATCTTGACAATTATTTTATCGGTTGAGATGATTATAATATGACTGTCAATGTATTCCTTCACATCAATCATAATTTCTTAATCCATTACACCCTAATACAGTAATACCAATGCGTTTCGGGTAAAACATTGCTTTTTTGTTGGGTCATAATTAGTTCATTTTAGAAAATTGAAACACAGCAGCTGAGCTGTTGAAATTGCTCTTCCGGAATAATGGAGTCACATTTTCATTTGGGGACACGTGTTAACACCTGGCCCAAAATTATATTGTCACAAACCACTTGTCCAATATGCATGCACCAAGAGATAACGTGTTCTTTTTGTTTATTGTTAGTACACTATTTATGACGTGCATTCAACAATTTATGCACGGAAATGTTGAACCCAGATACCCATTATCATGCCCTTTACGGTTCTTTTTCTTTATTGTTAGTACACTTAAATTTTATACGATAAATTTCATGTCTAAAGCGCAGCACAGCATAGTTTTCTTTTAGAAGTGAGCCGAAGTACTTGTAGTAAGCCTAGTCAACAAAAGAAATCGCGTCTCAAAAAAGAGCAACTCATAAAGAGCCAATGGAATTTATGCTTTGTTACCCTTTTGCCCGTTGCTCTCTCTTAACGCTCTCAGCAACTAAAAACTACACTTGAACAAAATAATAGCCTAAACGAAACTTCCATTGAAAATATGCTGATTGGTTATTCCCTTGGGCAGGCAATGATTTTGAAATTCTTAAAACTATAATTTTTATAACCAATTGGGAACATAAACCAGAGGAGAACTGAAATAAAGCTTACGCAGAGAAGTTTCTTTTAAGCTTAATTTTAAATGAGTCGTCTCTCACCAATTAGCCCCCTCAATTGACCTTTTATATATATGAATATGATTGGGGAGGGAGTAAAAAATGCCGTCAAAAGCGAGATATAAACACATACCACATCACAAGTGCACAACTTTTCGATGAATGCATACACCACCATTGGTTTGGTGATTCCTCACCTGCAAATACAGGATATACCTCCATGAATAAATAAACATAATTTGATAAAGAGACCCTTTCTAAGTGTGATCTGGTTGGCCCTTAACTGGAACAAAAGAAAATAGCATCACTGGATTGAAAGTCTAGAGTTGAGACAAGCTTTTGACTAGACAAATTTGCATAATTCCGTAGAGGAAATGGTGAATATTAACAAAAACTACTTCAAGGAACAAGACACCAGGTGGAATCAAAATGTTTCAAGGGTTTGCCTTGCTTGCCAGTCCACAAGAAGCAAATACAAAGGAAGAAGACAAATGCTCTTACTTTCAAAATAACCTGGTTAATAAATGCAACAGTTTCAAAATGAAGTCTTTTGTAGCTTTCCC
The DNA here is from genome assembly GCA_033356055.1 of Carex pumila. Classification (NCBI taxonomy): domain Eukaryota; kingdom Viridiplantae; phylum Streptophyta; class Magnoliopsida; order Poales; family Cyperaceae; genus Carex; species Carex pumila. The sequence goes on from JARJHM010000110.1 coordinate 201,391, forward strand.
TGTAGTGCCCCACAAAAGCGACCGTTGACAATTGGTCCCACAAGTGTCGAAATACTATGCATTTCAAAAGTGAGTGGGACCAGCATCTCAGCAGTTTGCCACATGGCACTGCCGAGGAAAGTACGATAGAGAAATTGAATTTTATTGTTTCCTTGGAAATGAATAATGATTGGCCACAAGGTATTAAAAATCTCAAAACATCTAAATACTGTTTTCTACTTTCTACTGTATTAACCAAAACTAAATTGAAGGTAATTTATGAAAACAAAAATTTATTGAAGGTAATTTTAAAACATATAGCATAAGAACACTCACAACCATTCCAAGATATCACATTTTCCATTGAATAATTGGTCTACAAAGTTGGTTCGCATCTGTACAATATACTCGAGTTTCATCCAAACTCCAAAGAAAAACTGTATTAGTCTGGTAACCTTGCCATCAAAGCTTTCTCCAGTTGATTAGTATATATTGTTAGCGGCATTTTGAAGTTTTTTTTTATTTCTCATCATCCTGAAATAGATGGAAAAATGACCCAAGTCAATTCGTTACTGAAAGAACCATATCGTCAAGTAAAAAATGAATGACATATCAAGCTATAAAATATCAAACCTAACAAGAAGGAATGAATCTTCTAGAAGTAACAGAAAGACCAACACATTACGACCTGCTTTGACCTGTCATTATAACAGATATACTAAATGTCAAAATACAATGCATGTAATTAATTAGCTCATTAATTGGAGAACATATTACAATTCATTAAAAAACCTCACATAAGTGTACAAAATACCGTATTAATTAGCTCATTAATTGTAGAACGTATCAACTACCAGATTATACGTGTACAAAATATCAACCATGTTATAACAGACCACCTTCTTTTTAAAATTTGAAACTGTGTACAGTTCATCTTTCATAATTGTTTAGATGAATAAATTTCAAAAAGCTCATTATATAAGAAACAATATTTATTAAATCAAATAATTTATTTTGTCCTGACCTTAACATTATCTCGTTGTCTTGTTCGAAATATAAGGTAGCCTAAATGGTGAGTTATTTAGATAATTACACTAGAATCCACAACGAACAAATAAGACCATGTAGCAGACAATTTTGTACTCAGATACAAATAAATATAAGGTCTATTGGAGCCAAGCTCAGTGATGCTTTCTTTCTGAACAGTCAACTAATCGAAAGCATCTAAAGATAAGAAAACAAAACAAATGGTCCCGAGGGAGAGATATCTTATTTATTATAAGAGAAATTAGTATATGAGACTAAAAACACTCTAAAATCAAACAATTTGTTCAATATACATTTTAAAATGGAAATAAGCATATTTGTATAATTAAAGCTTGTGGTGGTCAAAGAGGACACATTATTAACCCTTTTGAGAGACAAGAAAGTACAAATTTTAGGAGACAATTTTAGCCTTTTCTTCGAGAAACATTGGTTAGCTCAATTGTAGGCTGGTGTGCATGGCTCTATAGGTATCTAAATTTCAGGCTGCTTTTTTTTGAAGTGCTACAGTACTGTATCTAAACTTCAGGATTTCGGCCTCATATTATTGGCCAACAGAAATAGGCGTAGATCAAAGTTATATTCTATAGAGGCTAGATATACACAAGTATGAGTTGGTTTAAGGTAAGATCAGTAAACAGTAAGCAAAAGTATGAAATAGTGAAGAGAAATGGTAGTTATTATCAATAGCACTAATATCTAAAAGGGCTCGTTCAGCAAGGGTGGAATAGAGGTTCTACTCCCGCCGAACAAGAAAAGAAGTGAGTGGAATTGTGTTTGAACTTCTGAAGTGAAACCCCTGTTATTTACATTTTGGTCCCTCCTCTATTCCTCTATGAGCTAATTCCCTATTCCATGGGAAAAGTAGAATAGAAGAATTGGCATTTTCCAAGAGATGGGTTTGGCTCGTTTACCAATATTATTCTACTCTTCCACCATCAACCGAACACGACCGGAATAGTGAGGAATTGAAGCCTATTCCAAATTCCACTTTTCTTCTATTCTAATTTTTTTCCGAACGGGCCCTAAGGAACTATTTAGTACTCTTAAGTGCTTGTTGACGAGAGTACACTTCGGGTCAAGAAAATATAAAGTCAATACCTCAATTCGAATCACATGCAAACGGATCTATTATTGTTTCGATTAGTACACAAAAGATATGGATAGTGTATCTAATCGAATGTAATTGAATCTAGTTTAGCATGAATTGGCAAACAAAAATATATGCATAGAGCTTATATATAAGGAGATATCAAAAGATAAATTTTTCCTATCTTTAGTTTTTCTTTTAGGTTCAGTTCAATTCTTATAGGAACTGTTAAGCTATCTAGAAATGAACATAAACACAGACCAGATCTGAGCGCAACACAACTAGGGACCAAACAACAAGAAGAGATTCTTACAGAGTTATTTTCTTAAATATTACGTTTTTGTCCCGATAGAGAATAAAAGATGGGAGTACACAAGACATAATGTCTTTTATGTCTTGTGTCAACTCCAGCATTTGCATAAATCTGATACTGTAAACTTTGCTATCTTAAGTTTGAAATTAGCACCATTTGCTGACAAAAGGTTTAAACTTCACCAAAGCAACAACTTGTTCATACCCACAGGGATGTTTATTATAATTTATATAAAGCATCTTATCGCTTCCTTTTCTGCCATATATATAAGAAACATAAACAGAACATTGCAAACAGTAACCTTGCACTGATAACCATTGCTGTTTCTCCTTGATGTGCAGCTACACGCTTTGTTTCCTCTCAACTGTACAAAGAAAACGTGTAAGTTTCATATTTCCGATCTTGAAACAAAAAGGGAAAAAGAGGAAAATTACAATGCTAGCAAGAAGCAATAACAATCATACCAAAAAACTTCCAGAACATAAGCACAGCTTCAATACAAGCACATAGATAATGCTCCTAATTCATCGATCCTCGGCATCTACACAAACCACAAAAAATATTCAATAAATAAACAGAAAAGCAATAAGACATGACAAACAATTTCTATTGCTTCCTCCTGGCAGATCAAATTTTACTTAATAAATGAATAAAACTGTACCTTCGAGCACCACAATTGCAAGGAATCTTCTTCTCCTCCAAGGGAAACTTGTAATTGTAAGTGAGCTCTTCGCCAGCCTTGATATGTCTTTTGGCATAAATAAATATTTTCTTTTGGCCATCTACTGGAATTATCTTTGTGTAGCAATTCGGCTAAGAAAGAAATGTAATTAAAAATAACATTAGTTACATAACTAGCTAATTTTCAAATTAATAATTAAGTTCCAGTTTCCAAAGTAATTTACCTCACAAGAATGGTTAATGAATCTTGCCAAACCACCGCTTTTAGTTGCATCAACCTGCACATGAAAAATAAGATTACTATTGTTCCCTAAAAATATTTTAACAAAAAAATATTTTTTATATATTTTCACTCACAACATAATCATCATCTAGCCTAAATAGGTAGCTGCTTCCGATGCCGATCTTCTCATACTGCTGTTCTCGGATGTCAGCTATCTGTGCGAAGCAACAGTTATAGCCCTTTACAAAAACAGAATAGAGTACCAAGTTTATAAAGTAACTAAAATAATTGAAAATTTTACCCGTCCACGAATGACTTCTCCAACATATTCGATAACAAAATCCTCAGCATCAATAGGCTCAAGTGCTACAAGCCCCCACTCATGTATTTTGCTTCTTTGAAATCTCAGCCTCTTTCTCCTCGACTGTAGAAGATTAATAAAATGAAACTCAAACACTCGATAGTTACAATTGTCAACTTCCATAACAAGAGTCAATTTATCAATTAATCGGAATGCTGGATATCCATAACATTCCACTGAGCTCCTGATTATGCTCCGTCACCAGCATGGGCAGACTGGATAAAGGTAACTTTACCAGATTAAGCAAACTTTTTAGTACCATTTTAAATTTAATTTCTTGATGCTGGTACAGCTAAGTCATCTCGCTAACTTGAATTTAATTGCTAAACTGAGATTTCATTGAGTATTGGCACAACTTAATAGTTCAGTAACTCTAAATTGGGTGTTGTTGCACAAACAATCTGCAGAGCGATCATCACATAAAAGTTCAGTTACTGCAACCATCAAATTCTGTTAAGTTCCTTGCATAAATTCTTAGAAAAAAAAAAAAATCTTACACTGAGTTGACTGATCTTTAATAGATCAGTTCCTTCTATAGCTGCCAGAAGGTGCCTCATTTTTGCCCGGTTTGTTCTCGCAGAAGGACCCTTCAGTAAATGCGGGCTCAATTTGGAATCAGCCTTTCCATTTCGCAGATACCCAGTCTGCCCACGAGGCCCTCTCACACGGGCCCGTTCAGCAGGAGTTGCATTTCTAGACCAGTTGCGCCACTCCCACCCATCAATTGAGACCCGAGCACAACCTTCTGAGACAGGGGAAGGCAGAATAGGTTTTGTCTTCTTTTCTGGCAATCTCCTGCCTTTCTTTTCCTTCGTGCCAGTTGCCCCCTTTTGTTTGACTTGAGATACTTTCTTTTCTGCAAAATATAAAAAATAAAATAATAAGAATAATGAAGAATAGAAATGATAAAGATGATAGTAGTTATATAATAAATGGTGGTGGTGGTGGTGGTGATAGTCACAGTACTGGTAGTAATAATGGTAGCAGGTTAAGAACAGAAATTAAGAGTATGATAAATGCACAGACAAGTGAACTTTGACATTCTTCAGAACTTGCAAAATTTGAAAAACTTATTTAGAACTGAGAATAACTGGAACACTTTGGAATTGTTTCTAGACAAGTTTCTAGTATTTGCCATTGTCAATGTAGCAGTTTGAACTATGTGCTCAATTTGAATGAATATTGTTAAAGCATATTATTTAGATAGATCCTATATAAAAACAATAATGTAAGATCGGATAGTATGTGAACTGAGCTCTGATCGGAAGCAAATCCGGCAAACTCTTATGCGAAAGGGATTTTGTTTAAAGTCCCCTACATTTGGAAGGGAACAATGCCCAGGAGACGAGATGAGTTGGCATGAATTTGTGAGGCAGGGAGAAGCCACAAAATCACAACAAATAGTAATAAACCCCAAATAGAGTTCTGACAGCACAAACGGTAATCTGAGGGAAATTGTTGGGTCTTTTGTATATATATCTGACAAATTTTTCTTACGAGTTCATAGCTTATCCAATCAAGAAATAAGAAATTTCAATTTTTAAAGTCATCTTTTTTCAATCATTTCTACTGAATTGAGTTAAAATCTGATAAGGGTGTAATAGATAATGAATGGCAGTTCTGATGAATGAGGCAAAGTTGGTACAAGGACCTGAAATCATATAGACATAAGTACCACCGAGCATAAGATAATTACTTCATAAACTTACCTTTTTGAACATTCTTATTTAGACTTGAAGTCATTTTCTTCACCACAGCCTGGGTTCGCTCGTCTTGACTTGGTGCCTTTATAGCGGAAATCTCCTTCACTTTAACAAGGGAAGCTTTTCTTTTCTTGTTAATTGGGACATCCTTTCGAGATTTCTTAGTATGAGATGAACTCTGAACTTCTAATTTCTTTCTCTTTGTAGTCTTTTTAGGTGGGGTTGTCTGGGAAGTAGGTTGAGAGTCAGCCTTTGTTTCACCAACACTCAACTCAACCAATCTATTTAGAGGTTTTGTGGAAGTCTGATCCCCTGTCGAACTCGAGACAGCATTAGAGAACTTTCTCCTCCTTTTGTATCGTACCACTGTCTTGTCATCAATTAAATTCAAGCTATCCTTCTGCTTTGAAGATTGCCATGAGGTGAAGCATGTGTCAAGGGAATCAGAGAAGAGAGACCTTAGCTCTTTCATTACCTCATTGTGCACCTCTTGTCGGCAAACAGCAAGAGTAATGTTTTTAGTAATTACTGATTCACCCTGGCCAAACTTTGAGGGATGGAATTTGGTGATACCAAATAACGATGCTTGAGAGGGAGAGATTTCTTCAAAACCAGGTGGTTGCTCTTCAGTTGTAATCTCCCTGACTGATGTATTAATAGTAGAAATACCCAGTCTTTCAAAGGCACTAGCATAGCAAATGTATGGAGCAATCTTTTCTTTTTCTTTGTTCTTTTCTTCTTGTACATTATTTTCTTCTTCTTCATTCTTTTTATCTTTTGCATTTTTTCCTTCTTCTGAATAAAGGACTGAACAACTAAGCAAATTTCTTTCAAACGATTTAAGATTTTCAAAATAGAGAAAGGAGAATAACTAGAATTTACCAGGACAACATGCAGGCTCTGGTTCTTTAGAAAGAATGTTGTCACTCCTAGCAGGAGTAGATAGTGTGTCCTTTACTTTCTCTTGCTGATTTGACTCGTCAAGTATCTGAATATAGTCAATACCAGAAAATGAAACCGAAAATTACACCAAGAACAAAAGTGATCATAAAAAGAGATGTTATATGTATATAATCCATGTTTCTATAAGCTTTTTATTACCTCAGCAAGGTGATTATGAGATCTGGTACCAGGACACAATAATTTTGTCAATTCATCAGATATGACTTGTTGAAAGTGCTTAGATATAGATTTCTTGGCTGCCACAAACAGCGCATTCTTCAGGCCCCCCTTGATTTCCTTGTATATACCAAAAGATGATGACGCAGCATGATAAGAAGCTCTGTGTGATTCAAAACCGGGGGGAACCTCAATGTCTTCTGTTGAAAGGTTATGCTGAGCCTAAAAAACATATCAATTATGGATGTCTAATTTCAAATTATTCTGTAGTTCAGACATGCTTAAATGTCAAGTCAGGTGATGCACCTCATTATGTTTTTTTCTGTTCCATTTATAAAATTTAAGATAACTTCTGATTTTTTAATTCTGGAGAAGCAAATAGTTTTTATATAGTAGACTATCCATTTACAGTTCAGTATTGCATAAATGGCATTCGGGGGGGAATTTAATGTATTATACCCCTCAAAAACCTCAAAATTATGTATTCCCAACTCGGTTAGGACAAGACAGGAAAGTAAAAGGAACCTCATCCAAACCATGACCAACATAAAACTTGACTTAGGTCAAGGCAGCAATAAGGGTAAAGGTTTAAAGTTTAAACCTTAACATAACCCATACAACAAAAGCCTACTTGGCTTACTAAGGTAAAATCCATCAAGTAGCCTTATCCATAGTAATTAATTACTAATCAGTATATACCTGAACATCATCTTGCTTTTGAATACAACGGCTTATGATAGAAGCACGACATGGCAAAGCAGAGCACTTTCTCATTAGCCATTCTTCGCAGTGCTCAGAAAGAAGATCAGAAAAGACAGAATCCCAGACGACTTTCATAATATCATAATACAAGTAGTAAGAGATAGAAGGTAGAATCCTTTCTTGGATAGGGTTTACTTCTGTCGAGACTGAGGCAGGAGCAGTGACCTGCTCGCCAACCAGCTCATACTTCTCTTCAACAACTGCTGCAGGCTGTGAGAACACAACAGAGAAGGAAATTAATTATTCAAAATTTGCGCAAGCACTGTTTGCAAATCGGACCAAATGTATTATTCAGAAAGATCACAAATTTCTTTCAGGTTATGTACAAGTGGCATCAAACCAGAATATCAAAGTAAAAGGCACCCCTTATGTTTGCACTCAGTACCTTCCTTGTACTTCTATAGACTTAAAAAAGAAAATAGCTCATTATGGATGGTGCCAAATTTGTTAACTTCTTAATACAACATATATAGCATTTTTGTTTCAAAAGTCTCTAGTCTGATGTTTTATCACAAATATCAAATTAAAATGTCGGATGCAAAATTTGCGAAATCTGTAAATACAAGTTGCAGTTGCAAAAAAATAAAAAATAAAGGAAGAAGCCAAATTAGCCTCAGGCACCTTGCATTTTTGTGCTCTGTCGAGTTCTCTCTGAGCTTTTTTGGTGGCAATTAAGTCGGGGACCACATCACGTATCACTTCATCAATTAGAAACCTTCGAGCCGATTTCATGATGGCTGCATGTAACTGACGGGAGACCTCCTTTCCTACATCGGACTTGAACTTAGCCAAATAAGTTGCCTCATCGGGTACAGCATTTAGTAAGTTAGTCACCTCCCCCTTGCTCCATTTGTCAATCAATGTTACTAGTGTGAACGGGCCACATTTATGTGCCACATGGTAAACCTGTAGTTAAAAAAATTAATAGTGCTGTGAAAACTGGATATATTCATCTTCTTTTATATTATGGCATGCCCATGCTCATGTGAGTAACTATCCTTCTATTCATAGAGAATTGCTTTTACATGCCTACAAGTGCACATGTCAGTATGAATATATATGTGCTTGGGTGTGCATGCATGCATCCATGTGTACAATAGAGTTACTAATTAAAAAACAAGTCCAAATCTCATTACATGAACACAACAAACTTTCCAAATTTTTTTTGAAGAAACGTTAGACACTCAATAAACCACCGATAACTGATTGCGTCACTTGTTTCAGGGAGCCTCCAATCAGGAGAAATATTTATTAGACTGTGTACCTATATTAAACTCACCTTTCATAACTAGTTTATAAAAGTTAACAAGATATTACCATACAAGAACCCTGAAGGTGGCTATTCTCATGCCAGTAAGAAAGCTCTGCTATCGAGTGGGGCCCATGCCTCGTTCCCCCATCATCCTCATACAACCAGCAGGTTTCGTCACCAGTGCTGGAGCTTGCTTGGCCATTAAGATACTGAGTCAAATACATAAGATGAAAGGGGTTCCCAAGCTTTCCTTTAAGGATAGGATACACTGCCAGTTGAGACGGCAAGAAGCCCATTGACAAACCTTCTAGAAGCTGATTTGGCATGTAGGGTCCACACAACTGCCCCGTCTGGTTCGTGTACATGAATCCACCACCTTCTGAAGTAGAAGGAGCCTGACATCAAAACAATTGGTTAAATCAACTACATTTCTAATTTTCTATACAAACTCATTGTTACTTCACTGAAAAAATGTCTCTTGCTCTACTATTTCACAGAAAGTAAAACTAAAATATGCAATAGCCTGCCAAGCGTTGGTTTATTTTTGACAGATCTAGGTCAGAATATCTTCTATTACTATCATCTTCTTTTTTTATTTTTTTTCTTTTTTATTTAGTCATCTACTCGTTCTGAAGTTTGATAGTTTGTTGATTTTGAACTTCTGATCAATTCATATCTGTGCTACATAAGAGGAAAAAATATCACACTAACTAACGATGAAATGCCAATCCTGTACAGAAGAGAAAAAGAGAGAAACCATGGAATCGACAGGAGCGGAGCAGATCGGAGCTGAAACGCGAGGGAGAGAGAAGCCGACATGAGCCATTAGACGATGGATGGAAGAAGGCTTATCCTTCGACGAATTTCATAAAGAACGAAGAAAGAAGAGATTGAAGCGAATGGCTCGGCGTAAGCGATCGAGAGAAGCTACAACAAAGAAAGTAGGTCTGAAAGGCGCTGGGTCCGGATTACCTAAAGTAACCCAAATTTTGAGTTTATATAGGGACCGTCCGATCAAACTTCAGGCTAATCCGGTCTGAGGTTGAATTCAACTGAATTTTTTTTTTCCCACGGGAACAGTGTTTTTCAGTTTAATTCCCGTGTCCATGCCCGTTCCCATTTGTCGGCCGAACAGGCCCTAAGTGCGATGCGATTTTAAGAATTGAATTTCATTTTGAGTTTGTTGTATAAAATTATGATTGACGGTTTAATTAATATTTCAATTTTAATGTTTGTTGTAACATTTCAATCAATAGTAATATGCATATTACAGATCAACTCGTTTTATGGATAATATTTCTATTTTAAAATTTCAAAAGAGTTGATCCGGACAATTAAATATGATTTCCGAAAACGTATCTGATAACGTAATTTTAAAAATTATTATTTTTAAGGAGCATGGCTAGTATAACATTAGTGTCATTTAAGTCTATATAACATCAGCTCCAAAATCTATCGAATTAACTTCAAACGGTAAATCCACACCGTTCAAACTGATTTACTTCATTAGTTGTGCGTTTAAATGCAAATTATAAATTTTCAAATTTATTTAGTATCTAGTCAAGTAGTCAAATGAGTGGGTTTTAAGTTAATTTTAATACATTCATTTTTCAATATTTTTACTGCTTGATTTGATACTGAAATAACTCGAAAATATAAAAAAATATATACATGTAAACGCATCACTCATAAAGTAAATTGGTTTAAACCTTTTGAATTAATCGTTTAAAGTCTATTCAATCAATTTTAAAGTTAGTATCATATAATACCAATGTTATACTAGCCGGACTCATTTTTAAGATAGATAGAAAATCACTTAATTTAAAATTATGGATCATTCGAATGTAGTAGTTTTCTATTATTTTAAAAAAAATATAAAATTTGGTCTTTAAATATAATTTCATATAAAAATTGTATTTAATAGTTGAAATCAATTGTTTAAATTTAAAAATAGAGATATAAATTCGCAGCACATTGATCTGTAATGTTATCATAGCCTCAATGATTTCAAAATAATATTATATGAAATGAAACTCATATTTTTGTCAAGCGTTTATTTTAGAAAAAAAATGTTAAATAATAAAAAAATCGAACATTTGCAGGATGTTAAGACAAAAATCAAGGACATCCACTGCAAGATCTTAAATATTTTTTTAATCTAAAAAGGTTGTTCTATGTAATATGACGAGTCCAGTTAGTATGGTATTAATTTTAAAATTTACTGGACAGAGTTCAAATAATTAATTCAAACTATTTAAATCGATTTACTCAATGAGTGATATACTTACATGCAAAAAAAAAAATCAAGTTATTTTAGTATCAAATCTAACTGTTAAATATGTTGAAAAATGAATGCATTGAAATTAATTTAAAAACTCTCACATCTGACCGCTTAACTTGATGCTTAATAAATTCAAAAAATTATAAATTTTGCATGTAAATGTGCAACTAACGAAATGGATCAGTTTGAACGATTTAGATTCATTGTTTAAAATTTTGAAGTTGGTGTTATAAAGTTCGAACTAACACTGACATCCTACTAGTCGAACTCTGATCTGACTATTAAACAAAAATAAATAAAAAACTCAAATTACGAAACAGAAACTGACAATTCTACATGAATCGTCACAATTAAATTAATGATACAAGTAAAAGAAAAATTATTTAGGTTCAGGTTAAGATGTCTATTTGGTTGTAGACCAAACAGTGGAATAAGGGCTTTAGGCCTCACTTATACTTATTATTACTACTAATATCACGCATATTTTTTTGGGATCCAAGCTTCTATTTGTCAAGAGAAGATCTGGACCGTTCATTCTATAAATCTCAGCCACTCATCAAAACAGATCTCAATCTCAGCCTTTAATTACTAATCAAGATTTTATGCATCTTTTTCTTATTGTCAAACGTGTAGAAATCTAAATTTAGTGAGTTCTACCCATGCTACATGCAATGCCACACAGAAAATGTATCACGGAATCTCCTTTTTCTCTCTTTTTTTTCCACGCGTTTTCTCATTTCTCCATCCCCACGTGTTTTCCTGTTGCCCCTTTCTCCTTTCCAGCGATGCCACAAAAGAGGAGATAACATCGCCGAACCCTAAACCTTAATTTTCTTTTGGTTCTTCGATCTCCACTCTGAAACGAACAAAATAGTCTCGCTGGTTCTTCGATCTCTCCCCTGAAAAGAAGTTCTGAGCCGCGCAAATTCAAATTGAAAAGAAGAAAGATTCCGCGCAAATTCAAATTGGGACGACATCAGTTCTTCGATCTCTCAATGGATTTGACAGGTAATTATCCCGCCATTGCAAGTTCAAATTCAACTGACTCTTCTATCTATATATATCAATCAAATTCGTTAATCTCAAATTGCAGACCTGGTTTTACCCTTTCCTGAACTTGTATTTTGAAATCTCAAATTACACACAGACCTGATTTTACCACTGTACTGGTAAGTGAATTTGTATTCTGAAATGAAATCAGAGAGAGAGATACAGAGAGGAAGAAGAAGATAGTTTCTAAATGAATTTGTTAGTTTTTGGGTTTGTGTTTAGGATACATACCTGTGATATTTAGGGTCTGTATTAGTACATACAAGTCATTGGTGTTGTGTTTACAATACATACAAGTCATTGGTGTACATCACAGGTCTGTGTTTAGGGTACATACCTGTGAATTTTAATGCTAAAATTACAGTACATACAAGTCATTGTAACACTAATTATTTACAGTTTGAACATAATTATAATTAGGCAATAACTTTAATTATCATCCGTGTCAGATTTTGCTGGGAGTGAAGACACATCGAAGGGCAAGACAACTGGAGCTCAGGGAGTGCCATCGCCTTTAGGTAATGGAACCAGTCAAGGCTGGTATAGGTAAAAATACTAAATGGAAAACAAATTTTGTGGGTTAGACAAGGTTATAGTACTTCTTTTTATGAATAATCATATTTATGATTATGAAACTATCCCCACTCCAACTGGCATATTGGTACCTGCATGTTTGCCCCTGTTGTGTGCATACTGGTACCTGCATTAAAGGCTGCCCTTGTTGAAATACTAGTACCTGCATACTGGCCCCTGTTGTGTGCTTACTGGTACCTGCGTACTGGTACCTGCATACCTATTGTGTGCATACTAGTACCTACATACCTATTGTGTGCATACTGGTACCTGCATGTCTGCCTCTGTTGAAATACCAGTTCTTATCATCATTTTCTGCTGGACTGTTACATGATCAATTGTGTACATTGCCAATATTAGTGTCTTTCTTTTTTCCTTCTCATATGGTTATTTTTTATTTCTTTTTCTTTTTGGATTAAATGAATGGAAGCTCAATAAATCAGCATGACATGCACCTCATGTAATGTATAATTTTTAGGTCATGGTGGGGCCCGCACTATAGAATACTTGAAAGCTCACCTTTTCAACAATCTGATTGGCCACCCTGATTTCATCACTGACACCAGAACCGCTATTGGTATGTGGTAATTATTCTTATATTTCTGGTTTTTCATACCTGCATGTGATTTTGTTCAAAGGATGTTATATATAGATATGGATTGATATTTAATTTGTAGTTCATTGATGGATGGCCATATATTTTACTTTTGACCTGATAAAAGATCAAATGCTTCCTTGTTTATGATGTTGTTCTTTGAAATAATGTTATGGGTTGCAATTGTTGCAGTTCTAATTTTGATGTTGTATAGGTACTGGTAAAGGCGGACTGGTATGGTACCGGTACCAGTTGTCAGTTGTATATACCCTAATAGCTTCTGTCGGGTTTTAAAAAAGAAAAGAAATAATGTTATGGGTTTACTTGCAACTGTAAATATATGTGTTAATTTCTTTTTTTATTTTCCAGTTTTGAGTGAAATGCTTGTTTATTTCTCACATTGTAAATAACATTTTGATCTTAAATTCTTTTAATTGGCTATCTAAGTTAGGTTTGCTCAGTGTTCTTGACATCTATTAGGAATCTTTAGCACATGATATATGTATATTGTGTGGTTCTTGACTTCTAGCTAGCATGTTGAGCTTCAAAGTAAAATTATCAATAATGGAATTGAAAAATTGCCAAAGTTTTAATTATTTCACTGAACTCAACATATCCAGACAAATATATATGCTACTTGAAGCAACTTTTAATTTCCATGTTTCCTTATTGGATAGCACATATATATCTGATATATTTAGCTATCACGTACAAGTCATCTTAAATTAAGAAACCGAAGCCCTTTTATTTTTCTAAATGAATTGCAGCAATAATGTTTTTGCTTTTAATGAACATATATCCATGTATCATCTCAACTACTCTTGGTACAGAGAATGATAGTACTGGCATAAAATTAATTAGTATTTTGTTTTATTTTTTTATCCATATTTTACCTGATCTATATAGTTTGGAACTCCTTAGGTGCCTGGCAGTCAGCAAGTGCATTGTTGTTAGTTTGTAATAATCTAGAAGTCCATAATACGATAATATATCATAAAACTTTGTTCATGAATTGGATGATTAATATCATTTTGTTGCCTTGAGTATTATTGCATTTATGGATCATTTCGAGTTCATGACTGATATTGTGAAACTCCATAATATAGATGATATATACTCTTAATCTTAAAAGGTCACTGACCAAGGTAATTAGCAGGAACAATAATTACCGCTATAAGGTTAGTATGTGGATTAAAAGATGGTTATGTTTTACAAACCACCTGACACGAGATGTCATTTTAATCACATAGATACATGTTATAGGAACATGGTATTTGACAGACCTCGAATGAAACATTAAATATAATTGTGTTTGTGTCATTTACGTTTTCATTCAGTGTCACGTTCTACAGTATGAGGTATTTATCATTCCCACTGAGAAATATGTATGTGTGATTGTTATCCACCGCTGTCCGTAAAAAGCAGTCATAACGGTAGCTTTTCCATATGTATAGCTTAGCTGAGGAAGTGATAGTTTACCAAAAATACTATTTGTCCCTCGTATTTTATATGAGCTATAGCATCACCGGGACCCTTGGTAGAGTAAGATTATCAGCGCGCGGTATGATTACAAGAGTAATCATATTTGATAATCTGCTCAAGATCAAGAAAAGATTAAGTTTACAAGGATGACACACATCTACCTTGAAACTAATCTGATAGCTATGAGACAGAAGAACAGACACAAGTAAATTGTTTACTGGATCGTGATATTGTACAGTACAGCATCATCTGTGTAATTGGATGGTCATGATGTGTTGCCAGACGCCACCCATGATTATAGAAGTTAAAACAGTTTTAACTCTATTTACCAACATAACACAGATCCTATTGGGTCACACTATATAGGAGTTAATCGGAGAATCTTATTGTGATTGATTATAAATTGGTTATGATCAATAGTAAGGTGGTTATAATTAATTATACGTGTTATAATTAAATTATAAATGTTATGTAAAATAACAAGCAAAAACATTGGTTAATTTATAAACGTGTGTGACACGCTGTATAAAAGTTAACCGGTTAATTTATAAATGTGCAGGACACGTTGTATAAATTACCGAAACAACAAACCACAAGAAAAATATATATATAATTGTTCAGAATAATTATACGAATATTATTTGTGTTCGGGCCGAGGGCATTCGGGTCTTTTCAGATTCGTCTTTATCCGCATGACATGTCATCAATCCTATCCACAAGGGCAAAATGGTCATTTCACACCCATGCCACCTTGCATGATGTAGAAGCATGGAGAAGAATGTGGAAGGGTGTGGAAGGGGTATTTTGGTCATTTCACATATAAAAGGATGAGGTGTCAATGGCATACCTTGTAAATAGGCCGAACTTGGAGGGCATTTCGGTCTTTTGCGAACCTTCTCAAAAGCCTATAAATAGAGGGGTGCATGTAGAGAGAAAAACCACTAATTCACTTGTACCGTTTCGTGCAGAATCAAATCGGTATTTTCTCTCTTTCTCGGTTTCTCTCCCAAATAGTGTTTCGGTTGAGAAAAGAAAGTTATACGTAGTTGACGTATAATCTTGCGGGTTGTTGTGGAGTATATTTACGGGATCGATGAATAGTGTTTTACCAAATTTAGCGGTATGTCAGTTTTGCTCATTTGATGAAACTGAGTAATCGAAAATTCGTGTTTACGGGTTTTCGTCTTTTCCCCGTGAATAGTGTTTTAGCAGAATTCCGCGGTTTATGGTATTTCTGGTAGAAGAAATTAACCGCTCTCTGGTTAGTCCTGGTGGATAACCGATAGAGGCATCAGACGTCTGATGCTCCGAGACGAGTCGATTCCTTCCGTGATGTAGCTCTACACGCTCGGTCTGCATTCCAACTGTGATTTGGAAACAAGGTATAAATATGTTATATTAATCTATTTAATTGGTAAGTAGATTAAAGTTTTAGAAATCAATCATGGAGTAGATCTGTAAAAGGATTAAATTAGGTTTTGATGCCAAAGGAATACTGAAGGTGGACCGCCTTGGAAAGTTTCCTGACATACCCCGTTTAATCCTGAGCTGAAGTTGGCCATAGAAATTTTTGTTCTACGGTCATTCCGCACCTTAAGCCTAAACGGATTTTGGTTACCGCGAAACCCCAAAAGTGGTATCTGAAACCCAACAATTGCATGTGGAGCTTATTCTGGGGCTTTTGTTCGCTGGGTTGGTTTTCTTTTGTTGCCACTTGTCTAGATCATTCTGTACATTTTTTAACTTGATTGTTTTTTGTAACTTTTTAATTCTTATATCTACAGCAGTATTGTAGAAACTGTGGAGACATATTATGTGACAAGTGCACACATGGTAGAATAACCCTCACTGCTAAAGATAATGCGCAGTCTATGACCGATGCATGGTACCATTCCCTCCTTCACTCTCTTTTATTTGTTGTCTCACTAGGAAAAAGACAGTATTGATCCCAATTTTTTTTTATTGAAACAAAGATGAATATAATATTGTTATAAGGGTTTAATTTTTGTATTGATTTTGTCTTTTGTTTGATGCATATTGGGTAATTCAATATTTTTGAGCTTAAGCTTGGGCAATTCAATATTCGCGAGTTGTCGGTAGTCTGCCTTTGCTAGCTTCAGTTCTACCGGTATGATTTTTTTAGAGTTTAATATGAGAATACCAGTAATTGAATGGTCAATTTGAACTGTGGTTGCACAATTAAGAACTTGGCTATGTTAAAATGGGGCGAACCAGTATTTAGCTCTTTTAGTACAGCTCCAGTTATTTGATACTGTATGAAGCCAAAAATCATGATTTTAGTAAATATAAGTAGAAATGAAAGCGTCCAATATGTGGCATCTATCACTTTTCTAGCTTTTTTGGTTTTGGCTCTCTAGCATTTAATTTTACTAATATGTGGCATCTATACTTAATATATGGCATCTATTATAGTGTGTAATTTTTTTAAGAGGTGTCCTGTAGTGAGATTTGAGTTTTGATTATCTTTTTAGATTTAGATAGATAGATGATTTGTATGTACTGTAATTTTTTTTTTTGTAGTTCCAGGGGTAGATTAGGAAATGTGCCAATATAGAAAAGTTTTTTATCATACCGTTGTGATTTGTCATCGTGTACCAGTACCAGCCACTGTAATACCTTTATGAAAGCTGTACCAGCCACTGTACCAGCAATATATCATGATCTCGCCAAATACTCTTGTACCTTAATTCTAGATTACTTACATGTTTGAACACTTTAAAGCAAGAATAGCTAGGACAAAATCTAAAAATTTGAATTATGGCTTAATTTTCTGTGTACCCTCCAACTCTTATAAATTTTCTTATTTGTCCCTCAAGTTTTCAATATATTTTATTTACCTTTCAACTCTTCCAATTCTTTCTTATTTACCCTTATAGTTAATTTACACATTTAAATTTTTATATTTCTGTAAAGAAAGAGAAGATGATGAATTAGCATTTGAATCGTTTTCCATGACTATCTGATACCATGTAAAGAAAGAGAGAGAGAATTGAAGAAATGAATTTCTTTATTTCATTCTTGATTTGTCAATCTTACAATTGAGGAATACAATCTCTATTTATAGAGCATTCACTAATCTCTCTTCTAATCCTAACCACTAACTGATTCTGTTAAGTCACACCACTAATTACATTGAATGCCACTAATTTAACTAGAATCTATTTTACTGGCTGGTGTCGGCGCATAGTACATATGGGTCTGTTCTATGGTGTGTTGACTCCTCTATTCCAGTAATTTCCAATTATACCCTCTTGTTATCTTTTTTCTTCATTCATACATCAATCCTTTTATTTTATTGCTTTGAAACCTGCCAGTATATGACAAACATTACATTTACTCACGACAATCTTTTATTTTATTGCTTTGAAGCCTGCCAGTATATGACAAACATTACATTTACTCATGACAATGGTTCCAAAGTTTTTGTTTTAGCTTTTTTTTTATGGAACTGAAGAAGTGTAATTTAGTGGTTCAGGGTTTTTGTTAAGCATTTCAGTTAATAGCAGTAACTGCAACCATTATACCAGCAGTTCAATAGGTTTCTGATAATCTATCAGCCAATTAAATCATGAACTGGGGAGCATCTCACGTATAAGGTCCAGTTTCTTCTCCGTTACATGCGAAAAACGGAGGGTCTACATTGCATTATTTTCGGCAATTCTTCTTCTCCGTTCGATTCAAATGAAAAGCGATCCCCTTTGTTGCAATATCAAAAACGGAGGCTGGCGGTGCCGTCTCGAAAGGTTGATTAGACAGGTTCTCAAGTTCCTGCGATGCCTGTGATGCTTGTGCCGTGTTGATCAGACCCTAAACCCTACGATGCTTGTGCCGTGTCGATCATACCTCAAAACATTTCCTACGATGCCTATGCCGTGTTGATCTCCTGCGATGACTTCAAAAAATGGTAATTTGTCTAGATTCAAATGAACGCACGTGTCATTGTCGGTTCCCGCCAAATTAGCCCTATAAATACTATATCCCTCATCCATTAATCACTTCACTTTGTTAAAACCGGTATTGCCTTATACCAATAGAAAACTGGTATTGGCCTTTTACCTCTTTGATCTCTTATGATACTTACTAAGGGTCTTCGCAATGCATTTCGGGGAAAGTATCATCTGCGGAGTTTTTCCGTGCGGATCTTTTAATCTGGTTCGTTGGTTTCGAATCGGACGGACCAGATTAGATCTTGCCCAAATTTTAAAAAAACTCAAAATTTGGTGAACCCTTAATCAGTCCGTCCGATTCGAAACGAACGGACCAGATTAAAAGCTCCGCAAGGAAAAACTCCGCAGAGGATAGCGTTCTTGCATCTCATACTTCATGTTTTTATTGCCTGCTGATTTTTGTAGCTGCAAATTTTCCCATTGTATTAATTGAATTTCTTTCTGTTTTGGTTTCTAATAATAAAAAAAAACATTTAATCAAAAAAGCTTTAATTGAATTTCTTTCTGTTTTTGTTTTGGAATCCTCTACATACCTGTGAACTTGGATTTGACATAATCAGGATATATGTTCCCTAATTTACAAGTTCTTGACAGAAGGGCATTCTTGGCAATTTTTTAGCCACAGAGGCATCAAATAATTTTTAAGTGATTCATGGTGCTTGCTTTGATTGTTTGATGTTCATGTATTGTCTGAGCAGTGTATTGAACATGAGCAATCACCACAACTGATACAAAGTCCCTTTGAGCACTGTTTTTCTTACCAGTAAAGGAATAAATATAAGGACAAAAGACTTCATTTGCCTAAAGTTGTAATGTTTACAATACTTGAGAGGCTGATAATTCACTCTTAATGAAACTCCTAAAGTATATAAATTTAGTCACAACCAAGAAAAACTTCTGGTATTGTTAGCTCCTTATTGGATTGGCAGTTGGTACTTGCCCGTGAGGCATATCAATCAGGAGACATCAGTTATTGGTACCATACTGCATAATAACATTTTGGAGGACTCAGTTATGTTTGTATGCTACTGAGATCATTTATTTTTTTGTTACCTTTTGTAATGTGACACTTTATAGATTTTCAATAATGCTGGAGCTTAATTGCAAGTACATAAAGAGTTAAAAGCAGTTTGCATTTTGTTTATAAGGACAGAAGTTTTAATATGATTTTCAGTTTCTGGTTCAAGCAGTTTGCATTTTGCATTTTTAATATAAGGAGTTCAAGCAGTTTTAATATAAGGACAAGCAATTTGTATTTTTTGGTTACCTTTTGTAATGTGACACTTTATAGATTTTATTTATTCTGGAGCTTAATTGCAAGTACTTAAAGAGTTAAAGGCAGTTTGCATTTTGTTTATAGGGACAAAAGTCCCTTTGAGCATTGTTTCTGTTTCTGCTTCATTCGCAACCAAATGAAGCTCTATTCAGCTGTTTCTATTTTGGTTCAAATGGTTGAAATTTTCCCCTTGTATTAATTTTATAGTGAATTTCTTTCTGTTCTGATTTTTGTGGTAAAATATTGCTAATAGTGTTTTTCAAACTCTTTGTTGACTAATTCAGCAATGATCTTTCAACCTTTTTGTAACTTTTTGTAACTGATGCAATGTCCCTTCTAATTTAATCATATTTTACCACTTTTTGCATATTTTACCACCTTACTGTAAAATTGATTATTATTTCATTTTACTCTCTGTACAGACGATAATGGCACCCATCTGGAAATTAAGCTCACGCGTCAAGGCAATAGAAAACATCCGTGCTTTGGTGGGATTGGACGTCAATGCCCCTGGTGGATTGGATCTCGATATAGAAGAATCAATTGGTGCGGATGGGGTAATGAAATTATTCTTGAATTTTCTTTTCACCATTAGCAATGTGTTTTCTTTTAGAAGAAATTTTTTTAGAGTTTCACTTTTGTGCTTCTTATTATAGGTGGATTCGCTCTATCTTGCCCCGCAACCTTTGAATGTTGCTATCAATGGTCCTGTTAATGCTATAGAATCAATTGACGTGGATGGGGTATTGAAATTATTGTAAATTTTTTTCCATTATGATATGCATTTCATTTTACAAGAAAAAATAACATAATTTCACCTTTATGCTTCTTACTATAGGTGGATTCACCCGATCCTGCCCCACAACTTTTGAATGTTGCTGTGAATGGTCCCATTAATATTTTGGTTAATGCTCCCGAGCAGAAGTCAACGTTAGTAATCTTTACTATTATTGTTTCTTGTCTTGCCTTTGTGCTGGCCTGTTTCTCTTGTTGTTGGCTGAACCAGTAGGTACCAGCCCAATAATGCCTCTGGTACCAAGCTTTGAACTGTTAGGGACCAAATTGTAATATAGTTATTTTCTTTCAGCATCATTAGTATTTAATTTTCTTTCTCTTTCGATTTTTTTCTGTTGGCTGTTGTGATTCAAACCTGTGGATCAAATTGTAAAACTATTATTATGCAATATTATTTTTTTTGTAAACTTAATCAAATTGTATACCAATTTTAGTATGCTGTTGAGATTTCTCTTCACTGTTGTGATTGAACCAAGTTTAAAAGAAAAAAACTATTATAAACTTTAGTGTTATATATCTCTTTTTTACTATATATATAATATATATATGTATGTATGTATGTATGTAAGGACCTTTCTTAAAATAAAAAACCATAGATGTTGGTTCAATAATACATACACAACCAGAAAATACATTGAAAACATATCAAACAATAATAAATATATTAAACATTATGCAATAAACATGCTAACTTAAATACTTCTTATTTTAACTATAAAAGATCTTTATATTTTATAAAATAATAATTAAGAAGAAATATTATATTATTATTTTATTTATTTATTTAATTGCATTATTGATAATATATTACCACTGTTCCATGTTGTACTATCCGTTAGAGTATCTGTTAAACTCACTTGTCTTCTAATATTATAAATTTTTTATAACTTTTAGGAGGAAAATGAAAGAGTTATCATATGCATTGGTCGCTCCATTGTTAAAAAAACAAAGAAAGAAGCAGCCAAGGAACTGAGAGTGAGCCAGTCAACGCTCGGGGTTTGGTGCAAGCGTAATAATATTCCACAGTGGCCTTATCGCTTAGTTAGCAGCATGGAAAACATGTTGAGTAATATTTAGGTAATATGTACCATAAATCTAGAGACATGATTTGAAGTGCAACCTACCTTTAATTTTTGCTCTCTTTGATTGACAAATTAAAATTATTTACTTGAATATTAGAGCACAAGATCTCGGTGCAGGTTGTGAATATGCAAAAGACCACCTTGAAACATTTTAATAGTATAACTATTTTCTCAGCTCTTAAGAATTTCATTTCAAAGACTTCATTTTCATTTTGAAATTACTGGAAAATTATCCAAGTCTGACCAGTTCTCAGTCTATTTTTTATTACAAGGATCGTTGGTCAATGCATACCTCAATCAGATTGGATAGTACTGTACCATACTATAATACCTATAATACTAAGATTTTGTCTCTATTTTACTTTCAGCGTGTCTTTATATTGTGTTGTAGAAATGTGGAATGGATGACTTCTTGAAAGAGAAAGGATTGTCTTTCACCATGAGCGAAATAGAAGATAAGAAGAGAAGCTTTAAAGCAAATCCTTCAAAACCAATAAAAGATAGTGTCTTGCTCTTAAGGAGCTGTATGCATAGGGCGGCTGACTATAAAAGAAAGAAGGTGGTCAAGAAGATGGTCAAGGATAATAGCTGAAGAAACAACTTTATATTATAATTAAGAGTAGTGATTATGTTAGGGGTAATTGTTAGTATGTATGTACCCCTCTTTTGTTGTTAGTATGATACGTAATCGTGTGGTAAAAACAAACTATTTACTGTGCTGCCTTCAAAAGACCAAGTTAAATCCCGTTTTGTTTCTTATATTTATGGCTGCGATTTGATTTTGTCATTTGTACTATGTTTGGTATTAGAGTGCTTATAATATTCTTATGATCAGGACCACTGTGCCTCATGGTGGGCTTTTGCTGTTTTGGAGTCGCTGTCAGATTATTTTTGTATTACTTTTTTGGCATGGCATGGCAATTACACCCTGCAATTGTATGCACTTCAAAATTTATTAGGCTTGATTAGTTACTTTTATATCGACATTCACATCAAAATTCTCTTCTGGTAGAATGTATCTTTGTCAAGGCATAATCTTGTGGCTTGCTTGTGGTTCATGTGTGGAGATGGATGTGATGGAGGCTATCCAATTTACGCATGGTGCTATTTTGTTCAGACTGGTGTTGTTACTGGAGAGGTAATCTAAATTTCTTTTTTTATTCATATATTTCTGTACTTCACTTATTATGACTAATTGAGAAAACATTTGCATTTTATTTGTCATATGTGCAGTGTGATCCACACTTTGACCATATAGGATGCTCTCACTCGGGATGTGAGCCTGCATATCCAACCCCAAAAGTGAAAATAAGTGCCAAGTGAAGAACCTCCTATGGACCAATAACAAGCATTTTAGTGTCGATGCCTACATATTCAGTTCTGATTCTCATGATATCATGGCAGAGGTTTATAAAATGGCACTGTACAAGTTGGCTTCACTATTTACAATGTTAGTTGGCAGCTTCAGAGGAACTTTCTTTCCTTTTGTAGAAATTAATTAAATTTGTTGGTAGGATAACATTAATTAGAGATATCCAATCTTAACCTTACTTCCTTGCTCCTATAAAAGGATGTTGGATTTTTGTGTTCTCATTTGTAGTTATCTTCATTTTATTTTATGGTGCATCAAACAGAGAATTATATAACCGGTTACAGTTGCTTACCACGAGCCTATGTGATAAATCTTATGGATGACTTACTCTCAAGGGTATCACCCAGTATTATGCATCTGTTGAATAGAAACAAAAAGTACACTGCCTCAACACATTGTTTTCCAAGGTAACTTCTCTTTTGATCTTTTACAACTATCCATAGCGTAGATTGGTCCGTACTATGGATCAATATTTTTGTTGTACAGACTCAGAAAATTTACTAATTATAAATTTCAGAAAAAAGAAGAAGAGAATAACACCAATATTAATGATCTGAGGTACTTGGTGATTGATAACAAATGAACTATCTCAGGATCATTAATATTTCACATCCTTTGCAAAACTATTGATACTTGCTACAAACCAGGCTTTTGAAATCATTGCTTGTACCAACTACATACGTAAGTGAAATCAAGCCCCACACATACTGGTGTAGCATATGATCAAAACAGCCCCTAAATAGAAAACAAATCAAGCCCCACACATACTGGTGTAGAATATGATTGCCTCGGTTCAAGTACAACTCGATCTGTTTTTCAAGAGGGCAAATAAGAAGATAAAACTTATGGCTTCACGTTCTTTGCCTAATCAGGTATGAAATAATAATTTTGGGTTATAGTAATAGGGTTACTGCACTGATTTCTGATTTTTCTAGGGTCCTATCCAAAATTAATGAATTAGTACAGGAGGAGACTTGTGTGTATGCTACATAAGAAAACATGCAGATTTCCTACTTTGTTCAGAAAAAAAAGAAGAAAAATTCAATTTCGATCTTTTTTTGACGAGAGTAGATTATAGCTTCATTTTCAATCTTGTTTTGTATTTCTCTTCTTCAATTATTTGCTTTTATTTGATCTGAAGAATCACTTTCAAAGTGAAAATTGTCATCAGGTCAATCCTGGATTAATATGTATAAATCACAGAAAACAGGTCAATAATCCAGTCCAGGTCCCTACTGGAACTGTGCGGTTTGGCTCTTCGATTCTTTGCTTAATTGGCTTCACAGGTGGATTAAACTTACCTGATATTTTTATTTGATTACAATGTATAGATTAGCTGGGATATCTTAGTCATGTTTTGTTTTTTTTTCCTTAATTAGTTATCCATACAACCAAAAATTGTTGGTTCTAATTGCTAATGTGGAAAATGTTAACTTAATTTACAAAGAAGCACATTGTATAACCTATATGAAGTTGTTTAGTGCATTCTTTGTCTTGTTGTGCTTGGCATAACTGATTTAAGCATATTGACATTAAAATTTTGAATTTTCAGGGGTTAGAAGAGAAAGGGGGGAGCAGTTGTATTTTTGCTGCCATTTTTGAATGTATATGCTGACTAATATATTTATAATTAATGTTAGTTTGTAATAATCTAGAAGTCAATAATACGATAATATATCATAAAACTTTGTTCATGAATTGGATGATTAATATCATTTTGTTGCCTTGAGTATTATTGCATTTATGGATCATTTCGAGTTCATGACTGAAATTATGAAACTCCATAATATAGATGATATATACTCTTAATCTTAAAAGGTCACTGACCAAGGTAATTAGCAGGAACACTAATTACCGCTATAAGGTTAGTATGTGGATTAAAAGATGGTTAAGTTTTACAAACCACCTGACACGAGATGTCATTTTAATCACATAGATACATGTTCTAGGAACATGGTATTTGACAGACCTCGAATGAAACATTAAATAGAATTGTGTTCGTGTCATTTATGTTTTCATTCAGTGTCACGTTCTAAAGTATGAGGTATTTATCATTCCCACTGAGAAATATGTATGTGTGATTGTTATCCACCGCTGTCCGTAAAAAGCAGTCATAACGGTAGCTTTTCCATACGTATAGCTTAGCTGACGAAGTGATAGTTTACCAAGAATACTATTTGTCCCTCGTATTTTATACGAGCTATAGCATCACTGGGCCCCTTGGTAGAGTAAGATTATCAGCGCGCGGTATGATTACAAGAGTAATCATATTTGATAATCTGCTCAAGATCAAGAAAAGATTAAGTTTAAAAGGATGACACATATCTACCTTGAAACTAATCTGATAGCTATGAGACAGAAGAACAGACACAATTAAATTGTTTATTGGATCTTGATATTGTACTGTACAGCATCATCTGTGTAATTGGATGGTCATGATGTGTTGCCAGACGCCACCCATGATTATAGAAGTTAAAACAATTTTAACTCTATTTACCAACATAACACAGATCCTATTGGGTCACACCATATAGGAGTTAATCGGAGAATCTTATTGTGACTGATTATAAATTGGTTATGATCAATAGTAAGATGGTTATAATTAATTATACGTGTTATAATTAAATTATAAATGTTATGTAAGAATAACAAGCAAAAACATTAGTTAATTTATAAACGTGTGTGACACGTTGTATAAAAGTTAACCGGTTAATTTATAAATGTGCCGGACACGTTGTATAAATTACCAAAACAACAACCGCAAGAAAAATATATATATAATTGTTCAGAATAATTATACGAATATTATTTGTGTTCGGGCCGAGGGCATTCGGGTCTTTTCAGATTCGTCCTTATCCGCATGACATGTCATTGATCATATCCATATGACATGTCATCAATCCTATCCACAAGGGCAAAATGGTCATTTCACACCTATGCCACCTTGCATGTGTAGAAACATGGAGAAGAGTGTGGAAGGGTGTGGAAGGGGTATTTTGGTCATTTCACATATAAAAGGATGAGGTGTCAATGGCATACCTTGTAAATAAGCATATGTTGAGGGGTATTTCGTGTTAGTTTGTAATAATCTAGAAGTCAATAATACGTTAATTTATCATAAAGCTTTGTTCATGAATTGGATGATTAATATCATTTTGTTGCCTTGAGTATTATTGCATTTATGGATCATTTCGAGTTCATGACTGAAATTGTAAAACTCCATAATATAGATGATATATACTCTTAATCTTAAAAGGTCACTGACCAAGGTAATTAGCAGGAACACTAATTACCGCTATAAGGTTAGTATGTGGATTAAATGATGGTCAAGTTTTACAGACCATAGACAAGAAGTTGTCATTTTAATCACATAGATATATGTTCCAGGAACATGATATCTGACAGACCCCGAATGAAACATTATACGGAATTGTGTTCGTGTCATTAATGCTTTCATTCAGTGTTAAGTTCTAAAGTATGAGGTATTCATCTTTCCTACTAAGAAATGTATATGTGTGATTGTTATCAAACGCTGTCGGTAAAATGCAGTTATAACGGTAGCTCTTCGGTATACATGGCTTAGCTGAGGTAGTGATGGTTTACCAAAAGTACTATTGTCCCTCGTATCTCTATACGAGCTATAGCATCACTGGGCCCCTTGATAGAGTAAGATTATCAGCGCGCGGTATGATTACAAGAGTAATCATATTTGATAATCTGCTCAAGATCAAGAAAAGATTAAGTTTACAAGGATGACACACACCTACCTTGAAACTAATCTGATAGCTATGTGACAAAAGAATTAACACGAGTAAATTGTTTACTGGATCGTGATATTGTACTGTACAGCATCATCTGTGTAATTGGATGGTCATGATGTGTTGTCAGATGCCTCTCATGATTATAGAAGTTAAAACAGTTTTAATTCTATTTACCAACATAACACAGATCCTATTGGGTCACACCATATAGGAGTTAATCGGAGAATCTTATTGTGATTGATTATAAATTGGTTATGATCAATAGTAAGATGGTTATAATTAATTATACGTGTTATAATTAAATTATAAATGTTATGTAAAAATAACAAGCAAAAACATTGGTTAATTTATAAACGTGTGTGACACGTTGTATAAATTACCGAAACAACAACCGCAAGAAAAATATATATAATTGTTCAGAATAATTATACGAATATTATTTGTGTTCGGACCGAGGGCATTCGAGTCTTTTCAGATTCGTCCTTATCCGCATGACATGTCATCGATCCTATCCAGATGACACGTCATCGATACCGAAACAAACAACCGCAAGAAAAATATATATAATTGTTCAGAATAATTATACGAACATTATTTGTGTTCGGACCGAGGGCATTCGGGTCTTTTCAGGTTCGTGCTTATCCGCATGACGTGTCATCGATCCTATCCAGATGACACGTCATCGATCTTATCCACATGTCATCATCCTTATCCATTCGATGGCATATCTTGTAAATAGGCATATGTTGAGGGGTATTTCAGTCTTTTGCGAACCTCCTCAAAAGCCTATAAATAGAGGTGGAGGGGTAGAGAGAAAACTCACTAATTCACTTGTATCGTTTCGTGCAGAATCGAATCGGTTTCTCTCTTTCTCGGTTTCTCTCCCAAATAGTGTTTCGGTTGAGAAAAGAAAGTTATACGTAGTTAACGTATAATCTTGCGGGTTGTTGTGGAGTATATTTACGGGGTCGATGAATAGTGTTTTACCAAATTTCGCGGTATTTCAGTTTTGCTCATTGATGAAACTGAGTAACCGAAAATTCGTGTTTACGGGTTTTCGTCTTTTCCCCGTGAATAGTGTTTTTGCAGAATTCCGCGGTTTACGGTATTTCTGGCAGAAGAAATAAACCGCTCTCTGGTTAGTCCTGGTGGATAACCGATAGAGGCATCAGACGTCTGATGCTCCGAGACGAGTCGATTCCTTCCGTGATGTAGCTCTACACGCTCGGTCTGCATTCCAACTGTGATTTGGAAACAAGGTATAAATATGTTATATTAATCTATTTAATTGGTAAGTAGATTAAAGTTTTAGAAATCAATCATGGAGTAGATCTGTAAAAGGATTAAATTGGGTTTTGATGCCAAAGGAATACTGAAGGTGGACCGCCTTGGAAAGTTTCCTGACATACCCCGTTTAATCCTGAGCTTAAGTTGGCCGTAGAAATTTTTGTTCTACGGTCATTCCGCACCTTAAGCCTAAACGGGTTTTGGTTACCACGAAACCCCAAAAGTGGTATCCGAAACCCAACATTTCGGTCTTTTACGAACCTCCTCAAAAGCCTATAAATAGAGGGGTGCATGTAGAGAGAAAAACCACTAATTCACTTGTATCGTTTCGTGCAGAATCGAATCGGTATTTTCTCTCTTTCTCGGTTTCTCTCCCAAATAGTGTTTCGGTTGAGAAAATAAAGTTATACGTAGTTGACGTATAATCTTGCGGGTTGTTGTGGAGTATATTTATGGGATTGATGAATAGTGTTTTACTGAATTTAGCAGTATGTCAGTTTTGCTCATTTGATGAAACTGAGTAACCGAAAATTCGTATTTACGGGTTTTCGTCTTTTCCCTCTGAATAGTGTTTTTGCATAATTCCGCGGTTTACGGTATTTCTGGCAGAAGAAATTAACCGCTCTCTGGTTAGTCCTGGTGGATAACCGATAGAGGCATCAGACGTCTGATGCTCCGAGACGAGTCGATTCCTTCCGTGATGTAGCTCTACACGCTCGGTCTGCATTCCAACTGTGATTTGGAAACAAGGTATAAATATGTTATATTAATCTATTTAATTGGTAAGTAGATTAAAGTTTTAGAAATCAATCATGGAGTAGATCTGTAAAAGGATTAAATTGGGTTTTGATGCCAAAGGAATACTGAAGGTGGACCGCCTTGGAAAGTTTCCTGACATACCCCGTTTAATCCTGAGCTTAAGTTGGCCGTAGAAATTTTTGTTCTACGGTCATTCCGCACCTTAAGCCTAAACGGGTTTTGGTTACCACGAAACCCCAAAAGTGGTATCCGAAACCCAACATTTCGGTCTTTTACGAACCTCCTCAAAAGCCTATAAATAGAGGGGTGCATGTAGAGAGAAAAACCACTAATTCACTTGTATCGTTTCGTGCAGAATCGAATCGGTATTTTCTCTCTTTCTCGGTTTCTCTCCCAAATAGTGTTTCGGTTGAGAAAATAAAGTTATACGTAGTTGACGTATAATCTTGCGGGTTGTTGTGGAGTATATTTATGGGATTGATGAATAGTGTTTTACTGAATTTAGCAGTATGTCAGTTTTGCTCATTTGATGAAACTGAGTAACCGAAAATTCGTATTTACGGGTTTTCGTCTTTTCCCTCTGAATAGTGTTTTTGCATAATTCCGCGGTTTACGGTATTTCTGGCAGAAGAAATTAACCGCTCTCTGGTTAGTCCTGGTGGATAACCGATAGAGGCATCAGACGTCTGATGCTCCGAGACGAGTCGATTCCTTCCGTGATGTAGCTCTACACGCTCGGTCTGCATTCCAACTGTGATTTGGAAACAAGGTATAAATATGTTATATTAATCTATTTAATTGGTAAGTAGATTAAAGTTTTAGAAATCAATCATGGAGTAGATCTGTAAAAGGATTAAATTGGGTTTTGATGCCAAAGGAATACTGAAGGTGGACCGCCTTGGAAAGTTTCCTGACATACCCCATTTAATCCTGAGCTTAAGTTGGCCATATAAATTTTTGTTCTACGGTCATTCCGCACCTTAAGCCTAAACGGGTTTTGGTTACCGCGAAACCCCAAAAGTGGTATCCGAAACCCAACAATTAATTATCTCCACAAATAATATAGTATTAAGCTCTAAGGTTATCGTTTGCTTATTATTGATGAACACATAATGAAAAAAAATTAATTAAAAATTAGTCACATTAAAAAAAGTGTTGAAAATAATATTTCAATTCCCGTTGCAACGCACGGGCACTTAACTAGTTTCATCAAATATGGCTTAATTGAGCTGGACTAAGACATAATAAATCGATTTTTAGACCGGACTAATTGGTCTAAACTAAACTATCTCGTGGTTTAATTTTAATTAAGTATGAGACCTAACTTTTTTATTATTTTTATTATTTTTAATTATTTTTTAAGAAATATAAATATATAAGCACGACAATTTGAAATTAAGTACGTGGGCTAATTTGAATAAAACACAAGGTCTTCCAAGTAATTCAAATAAAAACAGAGTCGGGAGAATATCATTTCCGCCCCTGCATCCGTGGAAAAATTATTCGTGGTCAAATCCTGGACGAAATTAAAATATTAAATTCAAAGATAGCTCAAACACCTCAGTTAATGATTTCGTTTTATTATTGTAGCCACCAAACATGATTAGTCCCTAATTATTAATTATTTATTTTTTGAATGAGCCTGAAGACAACAGCGGATTCATGTTAATGTTAAGGTAATGTGGTCAAGTGATTTTTGTTCATTTTAAATGTTTCGTAGTTCTAAATAAGTATATATATGTTATTTAGTAAAATACTATGATATTATGATATTGTAAAATTAATCTCAAACTAAGCATGAAATTTTTTTTATGATTGATTTTATTTATGTTTGATTCTCATGATTCGAATGTCCGACTTTGCTCCAACATGAAAACTTATTTCTTTTTGCTTTGCAAATAAAGAAATGTTATATGTTCTTCGTTATGAGACACAATAGAAGAAAAAAAAATCTTTCGAGTTTTCTACTTTTCTATATCTTGAAATTAGTTAATTCTTTTAGAGTAAATTTAAATAAAAAATATGACGTATCATGACTAACAGGTAGTGTCGCATCACGTGACATAATTAAAACAGTGAAAAGCAATCATGTCATGCGAATGATCGCGACTTAATTGATTGATCATATTTAATTATATTTTTATAATTTTAATTAGTTCATTAAAAAAACAAAAATGATACCAAAACATATGAACAAATAAAGAAAATACTTAAAGAAATAATATTAAAAGACTAGTCAGGTACACGAAGTGATAAGGCCAGCTTGTGTAATGTGTCATATTATATTGTTTTTGATCCAAGAAATATATGCCACGGAAATAGAAACGTCATGTGACACATTAATCATGTTATGTAACTAAGAGCATCTCCAACAGTGATTGTTTATGGATTGCTTATACTGATATATCAATTGTTTTTGTAATTACCGGGTTGTATGACTATTGCTTATTTAGCAATTGTTGGAAATAATTGTTTAATAAGAAATCATTTTCTAAATATGAGTTGGTCAAATGTTTAATTCTCAATTATTTGGTTGATTGCACCAATGTAAGAGTGGATTGCTTAATTTTTAAAATTTTCATAATTGTTAATTTAGCAATTAATTTCAATTACTGAATTTGAGATGTTCTAACATACTTGAATTGAGGTGTCATATCTGAATGAGTATTGAATGAATGAAAACTCTGATATGAAATGACAAAAACAAAATATTATTAAAAAAATATAAGAATTTAGAACGACTCGAAATTAATAAGAAAGAAACTCTCTAATTTGAAAAAAAGAGAACAAATCAATTCAGACAACGAATTCTGCAATCAGCCTTTCAAAGAGTTCTGGCCTTCTGGGAACTCAAATAAAGTACTGAGGGGCATAATGAAAATACTGTGGAAAAGAAACAGTTAACGCGGTCAGGTTAGCCGAAGAAGAGACGCCAAAAAGCCCGCCGCCACGAAAACGAATCCGCTGAAATTCTCGTCTGTGAACAGTGTTCCTGAAATTCATGCTTTTCCAAATCCAGCCGTTAAAATGTTTCGAGATGCGTGTACAGAAAATTCAGCTGTTTTGAAATGTGTGCACAAAGAAAATCGAACGGCTGAATGCAAAATTTCAGAGATCTCAGAAATAATGTTTACGAACTAGGAATTGCAGCAGATTTCAATTCCGCGGGCACTAACAACTACGCTTGACAAAGGAGCACCTCTCTCTGTTCTGAGCTAAAAAAGAATAATAATAAAAAAAAGGAAAGAAGGAAAGAAAATAAAACTAAAAAAAATAATAATAAAGAAAAGCAAAAAATAAAATAGGCAACGCCCAATCCCCAAATTAGAACCCTCTAAAAACCAATCACCCCCTCCCCTCTTCTCAGAAGGTTCCTCTTTGACTAAACCCCCAAATTCGTCGACTTCATCTATTCTCCTCGTTCAATCCTATCGGACCAGAGATCCATCGATCGATCGAGAGAGAGAGAGAGGGAAGGAGAAAGTGCGATAGAGAGATGGGAGGTCGGAGACAGAGCGGTAGCTGGCCTCCAGGGTTCCGATTCAGCCCCACAGACGAGGAGCTTGTTCTCTACTACCTTAAGCGCAAGGTTTGCGGTCGCCGCCTTTCTCCACACATGATCGCCGATGTCGACGTGTACAA
The DNA here is from genome assembly GCA_033356055.1 of Carex pumila. Taxonomy (NCBI): domain Eukaryota; kingdom Viridiplantae; phylum Streptophyta; class Magnoliopsida; order Poales; family Cyperaceae; genus Carex; species Carex pumila. The sequence continues at coordinate 233,841 of JARJHM010000110.1, forward strand.
ATCCGAGCCCTGGGATCTCCCCGGTACTTCCTTTCTTCTTCTTTTTTGTCAGGTTTTCCATAATCTAGTTGCTTGTTTGTTAAGCTATATATATAATCCCCTGGTGCCTTTTAGTTGAAAAGTTGTGTACATTACACCTAAGAAGAAATCTGCCATCTGATGATCAGTGTTCCTATTTTCGCTAATTAAACCCCTGTATAATTTATACTCTGAATCCATTGATATAGGTATATTTCTCTATTATACGAACTCTTGATAATTCTGTTAATTAGTACAGTGTACTCTTCATTTTGAACTACAGAAAGTTACAATTCATATTTTCATATGCATGTATAATCAGGTTAATCCAGGTATAATTTATGGTTAATTGTTATAATTCCTTAATCATCTAATTGCTTCATCTACTGACACTTCTTCCTTAACCACTTATTTATCTTTCTTAACAAATTATGCAGAGAAGTCGCTGCTGAAGAATGGAGACAAACAATGGTTTTTCTTCAGCCCTAGAGATAGGAAGTACCCGAACGGGTCGAGATCAAACAGAACCACAGGTAATGGCTACTGGAAGGCAACAGGGAAAGACAGGAGTATAAGTCAGAATTCCAAAGCTGCCGGCAACAAGAAGACTCTGGTGTATTACCAAGGCCGTGCTCCCAAGGGAGAGCGTACTGATTGGGTCATGTATGAGTACACCTTCGAGGGCCAGGCCTTGGTTAACTGTGTCAATGTGCGGGCAAACTTACTCATTATTTATCTTCTTTTTTTTTTCTAATCTGTTGTCACTTGGTGAGAAAAATTTGTTCTGTTTCTTGTTTGAAAAGAAGTTTCTATTGTTAAACTGACAAGGAACTTATGAAAACAATGCTTTTTTTCTTTGTGGGTGGGGGGAGGAGGAGGTGGGTAAAGTTGTCTGTCTCATAACCTTTGCACAGGTTGTTGTTTACAGAAATAAGTATGGCTAGGGTTTTGTAGAAACAAGACAGGAATGATAGGAAAATGAGATTAATGAGGGAAATGTATCTGGCAGGATAATATCATTCTAATTCCCCCCCACTGTGCCATGACAACATGTTCAAGGCAGACTGTTCATTGAATTTATGGGCAAGTAGCTATCTTGTGTTGTGCGTGACTTTTAGTAATGATTTGACATGATGTGCTTCTTTTATGCAACAGAAGCTTCTTGCACCAGCACTCTTGTTGTTGACTAAAGAAACTAACCACTGTATATTACACTATTACAGGACTCTTATGCTCTCTACAAGTTATTCAAGAAGAGTGGGTCCGGCCCGAAAAATGGGGAACAGTATGGAGCTCCCTTCAAAGAAGAGGACTGGGAAGATGAGGCTGATGACAATGCCCTGCCTAGAGATATCATAGTTCAGAATAGTGATAGAGCAGTCAATGCTTCTACTGCTGGCCCATCACATCAGGTTTCGAGCAATCTGCCTCTTGATGACCTGGAAAACCTCCTTTTACAGATTACCAGTGACAAAGATGAAAATCAGCAGTTTTCTGAGGTATGTGTTGAGTTTGCTTGTTTTTATGCTAATTTCAGTTTAAGTAGAAAATCCCCTTTTTACTCAATATAGATGTAAACCTTCTTTTGATGTTCACTGGATCAGAAAGTTGAACTTGAAACATTTTGATTATTAAAGTCTTTTGCTTACAAACAACCAAGTTGGTATAATAATGAAAAAAAAAATTATTAATCAACACTACGAGAAAAACATATCAATTGTTTGGTTTTATTCGGATATGTGCAAAATTGTAATTTGATGCATATTAATTGTCATTTTCAATGTCTGGTGCAGAATAATGTGGTTGGAGATTTCAGAGTCAATCAGCCAATGCCTCCATCTGTTGATGTTTCTTCGTTCTCACAAGGGAGTGCTTGGTGTGGATTTGACAATTTGGAGATGAGTTCACAGTTTGAGAGCGAATTTAGCATTCCGGAGGCAAATTCACAGTTTCAGAGTGGACTTAGCAATGTGGAGACGACTTCGAATTTTGAGCAGTCTGATTTTAGTCAATCGCAACCTGCTCAAAACCATGAGGTGTAAACTCTATTCGATACCGATTATATTTCCAGTTTTCCAGTTTGAAAATCAATAAACTTCTTCAGTTTATTTAGTTTTGCCTTTTCGTTCTTTTGTATGATGAAATGGCAGTTAATTATGTGTTCTTTTCTCACTGTATTCTATATATACAGGCCTCGGTTTTCACTGAAGCAGATGTAAGGGTCCACAATGGGATGCCGTCTTGTGTTGATGTCAATGCTTCTCATGTCTCAAAAGAAAGAGCCTGGTCTGGCTATAGCAACAGTGTTGCTGCACAGCCTTCCTCTACATCAATAAATGAAGAAGAAGAGTTCTTGGAAATCAATGATTTTCCTGTGTTTGATTCCATTATGCAGAGCATTGGCAATGGGGATGCACCTGATGCTGTTGAAGGGGCGTTTGACACGGCATATTTTGACGCTCCTCAATTGTTGGCTGAGATACAACAGCAGCAGCAGCAGCCACTTCATGATGGAGATCTTTCTGAAATAAACATCGAGGATTATTTCGATGCAACTGTTGTGCAGAGTGAGGGCTTTGAACTGAGTAATGAGCTATGGAGGACACTTGAGCATGATACAACCGTGTCAAGTTTTGTGCATGCAAATCAGGCTATTAGGGCGACACCATTGTCAGGTATAATACTAAACTGCACAATATGTAACTATTGGAAGTTGTTCTTTTGTTGCAATTACATTTAAGATTTTAGTACATTTGCAAGGAAAGAAAATAGCAACAATATACTCGTGTTTGTAATTATCAATTTAACACCTGACATCCTATTTTAGATGTTTGTATAACTGAGCTTTGGTTGTTATATATACTATGCAAATATGATAAAGCTTGGTGCTACTGAACACAGTTCCCTAGTCTTATTTCATTGTTTTTTTCTCTGGGAATTCTAGGTCCTGTCCATGCTGGTTCTGATCCAAATATGCAGCCTCAAGCAAGTCAATCAGGTGGTGTCCCAGAAACATGGTACAGCTCAACACTTGCTTCACTGTTAGATTCTGTGCCAAACAGTCCTGCTTTTGCATCTGAAGGGGGTGCGCTTGTAACAAAGGCATTTCAACGTGTCTCAAGCTTCAAAAGGGAACCAGTCGGTCCTCAGCAGGGCCAGGTACAGGTACAACATACCACCTCTGTTGTGGTTCAACAGAGGAGAGTAGGGGTAAATGGTGGAAATGGTGCGGGGTTTATGTTTGTTTCATTTCTGGTTGGATTAGTAGCTTTTATGTGGATCTTTATCATTGGCACTGCTCTAAGAATTTTCAAGGGCTTATGGGGACGATTTATTTCCTCCTGAGGTTAAGTTCAGGGCTTAGGCGTGTTTGCCAATTTACCACTGGTTCCCGTTCCCTCGTATAGAATTGTTTGGATAGGGAACTCTAAAACGAGATGAATCTGAAAGACGTAGAGTGCATATTCGGCTTTCAAGGTGGTTAATGGAGGGGAGGTGTCGACTTAGATGCCCGTGAAATAACAACCAGGCTGTACTGGTAGTCTGTTGGGTTGTGTTCTTGTGTCTTTTCGTTAATTGGGGGGGAATTGAATCTCACATATATGATGTATTATAATGAAAATAACTTGTATGCCTCAAATGCTAGCCTCTTTAAGAGAATTGCATATGAAAATTTCTGAATTGGCTGTAGTTCAGCAGCATAGTTATAGATGCACGTTTATCTTGCCTTTTCTATCACAATGTTGATATTTTGATGAATTAGTCTGTGTTATTAATTTCACTTTAGGTCTTTAGCTATTGATTGTAATTTATGATAATTAAGTGATTGACATTTGTGTTTAATAAATGTAAGTTCCTCTATATTGCCTCATTACATTAAGCTCATGTTCAACAGCTCAATGGTTGAACAACAGCCTTCAAGGCGGTGCATGTATCTGGAATCTGGATTGAATAATGTAAAGGTTAGAAGCTTCACAGCAGATCGGTACATGTATCTGGATTGAATAATGTAAGGTTACAAGCTTCACAGCAGATCGCATGTGAAAATCAAGGATGAATAATTGCTGGAAGCTTTTGTGCCAATGCAGAGAAAATATATGATGATGAAAGAAATATTTCACACTTGTATTGTATGGACAGACTAGAATGTGATTCATATGAAATAGACCTAAACATGTCTCACCGGCAATGGGACCTTACCAGTACATCTTCTGTAATAATGATTGTTGTATTAATGACTTATAATTTTGACAGTATCCAGAAACCAGAATACATGAAATTCAGATAGTATAACAAGATCTTGTTCTTACAACAATGTCCATATAACTTTTACAAATTTACCAAGGACATTTCTGTTACTTCGTTCAATCAATTTTACTTCACTAACATGATGAAAACAAAATTTACAATAACGCTGGGTTTCTAGCTTCTCATCAAGGCGGAGAAGCAAGTATCTAAATTTCAATCAAATTAAAAATAAATCTTAATTCTCCACAAACCCCTAATTACATGAGCAGTATTCTGTCAGTTAAACCCAATCTCCACAAAGAGTTCACCTAGTATCCTCAATTGATCGCATCAATCAGGGGTTCAGGTACTAGGTATTAGGATTCCAGCTGGTAGATGTGCTGGAGCAGCAGAGACCTCACCCGATTAACCGAAGCAAAATAGAGGCAGATATGCTCATCCAGATCTGATAGCTGCTGGAGCACGCTATGGTGATTCTTGCGCAGATGCTGCACGACATGCTCGATCGGGTGCCGCTGCCCCCTCCCTCCTTCCACCCCCAGCTTGACCAACTTCTTGTCATCCTCTATAGTATCGTGCAGCCTCGTCACCAGCCTCTCGATCGTGTCGAGATCATTGTTCAGAACATATGTATTCCTGGCCGCTGCATCCAGTCGGTCCATGTCATCAGTCAGCCCGTGCATTGCTACCAGGTCACAACAGCTGCCACCTAGGATGCATGTGGAGCCCGCCACCAGGGCCGTTAGAATGTGGCTAGCGAGCACGAGTCCAACCACGGTGATGCCGGTTGTGCATGCGATGAGACAAATACCAGATGCACGCCTGGTGCGCTGCAGGAGTCGGGCTTTGTGCCGGGCTTTGTGGAGTCTCTCATCAAGTTGCTCTTTCAGTTCCAGAAAGGAGCCTTTCATGCCCATAAATTGGCTATTGCTCCTGTTGCTGCTTCTGCCATTAGCATTGGCCGAAGAGGAAAAAGATACGGGAAAGGGGTTCTCCATCCCGTCAAACTGGATGAACACATCAAATGCCTTGTTACAGAGGGCCGGAGTAAGGTCAACCACAAAATTGGTGCTGATCCCACAAACAGGGATGAGTTCCAGGAGCTCTCCGATCGGGTAATACAGTGTGCGGGTCCGGGCAACAGATTCCTGGAGGGACAAGCACAGCAGGGAGGTGTTCTCACTGTTCTTCAAGTAATTGGAGATGAGGCCGGTCATGCGGGAAGCCGGGGCGGCACGCAGGATCTCTTCAACCGAGGCGCTGTCTGGCTGGAGCACCTGTGCAATGGTGAACCCCTTGCCGTCCCCCTCAACATCATCAGCCTCAGAGCCGCCATCGCCGCGGTGGTGGATCTTGGCCCAGATTTCCTGGTAAGAGGCGGTCTGGATCGCGAGAGTGTACTCCCTGCTGAGATTAATCGTGGGAGAAGGAGAGGCAGCCGAGGAGGAAGCCGGCGTGCTCGGCACAGTGATTTCGCACCTTTTCTTCTTCCTGTCGGTGTTTCTCTCTTGCTCCTCTTCGAGCTCAGAGGAGGAGAGAGGAAAGGGAAGATGAGGTGGAGATGCGGTGCCTGGGTTGTTACTTGACGAAGGCATTAGAGAGGGTTTTTGCGTAAGGAGGGGTTTGTTTGAAGTTTCTCTGTTACACACTGTTATTTTCTCTTTGTTTGAGTATAAATAACGGAGGTTAAGGCGCAGTGTCTGTGTGCCATTAATTCCACTTAATCACTTAAAACTGGCTTAGTCTGGAAGAAATAGGAAGTGACGAAGTGTCCTTTGTAAATAAAGATTTGGGATCTTCTGTTATTAGTTACTTTAGAATGCTACTCAAATCTATCCGTCCGATCTCAAACTGACGATCGTGATTAATCTATTAGAGATTTTAACCGGGACCATTTATACATGGAATGATGAATGCCGTAGGATTAAAATTTGGACGGTCCAAACTTTGCGTTGCTTATACTATTCGAGACGTGAATAATAGAGGATTTTTTTTTGTTAAATTGATAGTAATTTATTGACTGGCACTAGTAGTATGGCGTTCTTAGTGAATTCACATCATCTCAGGTTATCGGACTTAGTACAATTGAATCGCATGGTCCAAAATTGTTCTTTTAACTTGGAACGAATCTCAAAGCACAAATAATACTGCTCCCTCAGTCATCCCGAGCAACAACAGGATGAAATTAAATCTAGACCGCCCTTTTCAATTGTGTTGAGTCAGGTACCTGGGAGGATACTGATCCGTTCTTAGTAGGACTCAATTTAGTCGCGTGTCGTGATGTAATTTTTTTTTTTAATATGAATACAAATATATCCGAGAAATAAATATTGCGTTGCTTGGTTAACACGAAAACAGAATTTATTCGATTATTACACTTAGTGTATCAATTATGGATAGAGGTGCAATATAAATGAATTCATACTTGTTGTGGAAACTCAAAAATTCTGATTATGAAGGGATTTGAAAAAATATAATTATATATAAGTATGTTGTCTGTTATTCTCTTCTCAAATATGATTTCTGAAATGTTTTGCTGAAAATTAATCACATAGGAGAATTAGGAGTATCATATGAACCTGGGATAAACACACAACTTAGATTATGACTTGACCAATGATACCAAAACTGTTCACTGGCTACTAGATACTACACTCTATTTACTAAATGTACTAACCCAAATATACTTTTAGCCGATGTAATCAACTCTGAGGGTAGACTGTTTAGGATTACATTAGTTGAGGTAGATTTTCAGGATTAGACTGAATTGCTACATCTTATCAGCTCAACATTGTTCACAGCCTCTCATGATAAAATTGAATGGAAATATGAAGCATCAGGGATATTCTTGACTCATTCAATTTATAGAATACTTAACTTTGGTGGGTTGCAACTTAAAAATTCAATGTTATGGTGGAACTTCCCAACATCCCCCCCCCCCCCCCCCCCCAACACACACAATACAATCCTCACAAAATATCCTCACAAACTTGTTGAGTTTTTATGTGGTTAGTATCCCACAATACAATCCTCACAAAAGACAACCTTGCCATCAAAGGCTGGATTGGAGATCCCAAATGTCAATTTTGTTTTTAAAATGAAACCATTGATCATCTTTTTATTCAATGTACATTAGCTCAACAAGTTTGATTTTGGTTAAGTAGAAGTCAATCTGTGATGCAAACATGGTCAGATTGGGATAGTATCATTAATTTTGTTTTTTCTCTGTCTTCAATTGATCAAATCGGTATTTGTATTGTACTTAGTGCTGTTAATTGGAGCCTATAGAAACATAGGAATGGACTATGCTTTACTACATGAACCGTTAAATCTGTATGTTGTTATTGGATAGGGAATATGAAAAAGAAGGTTAAGGATGCTGTTAATTCTTGGCTTTCTATTATAGAAGATGTCATTCTACTTAATCAGTACATGCTGAATGAGGTTGTGCCTTTCCAAGCAGTTAGTGCAGAGGATGATACATATCAGCTGGGAGAGGCCTTTGATACAACCATTTGATGAAGATGAAGTTCTTCCCACATTTTTGTCAAATAGGATTAGATGACCTTAGCCCATTACTATGTGACTTAGTATTAGCAAACTTAGTTTTTTTTTGTCTCTTGCTAATTGCAAATTATGGTTGATGTATGCACTTGTACTTAGCTTTTAGTTTATAATGATCTAAGCCTCTAGTCTACTCAAAGATCACAATGAGTCTGTATATTTAACACTAAATTTTAGCAATGAAATGGGCATATCTTGCCTTTTTAAAATTTAAAAAAAAAATGAATTCATACTTACTAATAATAAATTCGATCTCTCAAACAAAAAAAATTCAATCTCAAACCGAATTAACTTAAGAAGATAAGTATCTACAGATATATTGGCATTTAGTAAATTTTTCATCTGTTGATTCCTAGAAGATGAAAACGAAGCATTGTTACATGAACATATAAAGACTGTATGATCGACAATTAAATTTTGATTTATTTGTTTTGTTTTATAAGCAATAAATTTTATGGTTACTAAATTGAAAATGGAGGGCTCACAAGCCAATTTTTTCTTTTATGCTCTATACTTCCCTTTGTAGCGCATGTAAAATTTTTATTCATCGCGAAATTAACCCGCTACACAAAAAAGACATAACTCGAATAGCAATGTGTCCCCTTCTCTTCGTGTCTTAGATATTCTATGTAGCCGACAGCACTAAATTCTGTGTTGCGGGTTTAATTGACATCACGGCTCAAGGACCTGCTACGTGAATGGCCACAAAATCTAACTAAAGAAACTGCAAGGAAACTAGGGGCTATATTGAGAGAAACAAGTGTAATACTGTAATATAAAGATGCGAGGCTATTTGTTTTCTTAGCGGGTGAAATTGAAAATTTGAATTTGTATGTTTAATTGAGTCTAGAACTGTAGATTTCCATTTCAATTCAAAAGTCACGTAGAAGTTACACATAAATTTGTCAAATAATCACAACCTAGGTAACTAAGTGAATTAATCATGTTAATTAATTAGTCTTTTATTGCTGGTTACGTGAAATCTTTTTAATTAAAGCTACATACAAAATTACATAAAAAGGCATTTTTTTTCACGAATTTTTACTGAAAGACATCATGCTTGACTTAATAGTTTGAACAGTTCCAATATCATGAAAAATTAAAATGAACAGGAATGAATTTAAAATTATCTATGACACATCATTGAGAAATATCTGTTTCATCTAATAATATCAATTCAAATTTATGAAATCAATCATCACTATTAAGATTTTGAGTTTATTTGAATGCCCCTGTAATCATTTGATACAATAACAATGAAAACATTAATATCTTACCGTAGGGGTGTAAACGGATCGGATAATATTTGATTTTGTCCGAATTCAAATCCGGAAAAGTACTTAAATTATCCGATCCGTATTCGTATTCGAGACTATCTGTATTCGTATCTGTATCCAAAAAATTATAATGGATACGAATACGGTAAGACTTTTAACTATCCGTATTCGATTGTTTACATTTTTAAATCACAACAAAAGTGATATGTTCTTAAATTGATTTATTAAATGATATATTGTAAGAATAATTTATTAAATTGCATATAGATATATCTTTTGATGAACAATATAACATTATGACATAATTAGTGACTAATATTTTAATAATATAATAGATGTTTTGTAACTAACAAGCTAATTATGAAAAAGATCCGTATCCGTAACATTTAATATCCGATTTGTATCCGTATCCTTATCTGAAAAATTATAACCGATACGGATACAATAAGACCACTATCCGATCGGTATCCGACCGTTTACAACCCTATCTTACCGGGTATATCTAGCCAATTATATAATATTGTTTCATAATTAAAATTATAAGTGGGGACCGGACACCCAGAAGATGCAGGGTTAGGAACACCCCAACATTTTAGGAAAAGCGAGGGATGCCCTGACCCTCGAGGGGAAGGTGGGTACAGGGTTAGGGGGGCAGTGAAGGTGCAGAACGAGGGGTGCTCCAAGTCCCAACACTTCTAGAGGAGAGGGGTGCAAGGCGAGGAACGCCCTGACCCTTGAGGAGGGGCGAGTGCAGGGCTAAGGGTGTCCTGACCCTTCGAGAGAGGGGGTAGTGGAGGTGCAGAGTGAGGGATATCCTCAACTTTTGGAATGCTATCTTCTGCGGAGCTTTTAATCTGGTCCGTTTGTTTTAATCAGACGGATCAGATCAGATCTCAAAATTTGGACCCCTCTAATCTAGTCCGTCCGATCAAAACGAACAAACCAGATTAAAAACTTGACAGAGAATACTCCGCAGAGAATATTCTCCCTCGACTCCTGGGGTAAGAGTTTGTATCCTCTGAGATATCATAAAATTTTCTTTTATTTGAAGTTGGATCCAATTTTTTCTGGGCCTATTCGAAATGCAGGGGTCAGAATTATTGTGCTTTGAGATTTGTGTAGAAATTTTTTGAGTAATCCGAATTTTTCACATATCAACCAAGTTTGAGATATCTCAAAGAATGCAAATTCAAGTAGGGGGCAGATCGATCTACGCCACCCCTCTTCTCAACACCTTGTTTGAATGGAGAGTAGAGGAAGTTACAGAATGGAAAGAAAAAATAATTTCCTCGAATTGTGTTTGGTTGATAAAATTTAAATTAGAAGTGAAAGATACATGAGAAAAAATATTTAACAATGTAATTAATAGAATTGAGTTCCTTCTCAATTTAGAGTGTAACGAATGGAAAAAAAAATGTTACAAATATTTTAAAAAAATGACACAAATGTCAATTATATATCTTACATATATAATTTTCATCTCAATTTCTTTGTTACAAACCTACAATTGCTATTGATTTTTTCATTAACTTTTTTAAATTGTAATTAACAAAATAAAAAATAAAACAGGAAAAAAAATAAATTCATTTTTTCTCATTAAGCATTCAAATACGAAAGATAATAAATATATTAATCTTCCTTTCCATTTTCTTCTATTCTACATTTTCTCAAATACAAAGATAATAATAACTATATTAATCTTCTTTTCCATTTCCTTCTATTCATATCTCCCCTTCCTATATTCCTCTCCCCCACCCCCCCCCCCCCCCCCCCCCCACCCACCCACCCACCCACCCACCTACCTCTAGACCTAGCTAGTTAGAATTTGAAACTAGTGATTTACATAGTACAAGATCAAGAATTCACCGGCTATAGATGGACCCAAAAAAAAGCTGACTGGTTCTGTGTAAATTAAACCCTTTTCCTAGTAGCTTGACAACATAATCATAATAAGAATATTAAAAAAAAAAACCTAATTAAGCGAACCATTGTGCGTACATGCGGACTCGCGAATGTTCGTTGTATAAACAAACAAAGGTATAAAAAGCCAATTTCATTTTGATAAATAAAAAGAAGCACACTTAAAGAAAAAAGTGTTCTTTTACAAGTTGCAACCATTCCTTCTTACATACCGACAACCTCCGATTCTGATTCACCGCAAAAGATAGGATTACAGGGAGTTAAGCACAAAAAAAGGGAATCCAATTTGCTAGACCAATTCTAAAATATTTAATTATAGAAGTTATTATCAGGGAAACTACGATATGTTAAGCTCATACTTTTCATGAATTTCTGTCAAATTTCACAAACTCGTACAGGGTTTTCCCATTATCTTTTGTTATTCCCCCCCCAGGCATAGTTTTTGCCAGCTATAAAAGACTAATTAATTAACATGATTAATTCACTTAAACAATGAATCTGTTTCACTAATTAAATTCTTTTAAAACTCAATATACTTACAAACAACGGAAGTAACCACAGAACTAAAGAACTTATTCCATACCACAAAAACCATGTAAAACACAACAAAAACGGATCACAATTACAAGGGGAACAGTTCTAAACATTTCATTCCCTTAATTTATGCACCAGATTCACCTTGCAAAAACAATCTAAGAAGCAGCAGTGGGGGGTGAAGGAGCTGAGGGGTTGAAAGCCTTCTGCAGGGCACAATCCAAGTTGTCCCCAGATTCCTCCCGCCCGACACCCATCAAGTCGAGGTAGTACTGGTAGTGTGAAATAAGAGTGTTCATCGAATCGATAAACCCCTGACCACATATGAGGTCACCATAAAGGATGTTCATGGTGGCACCAAAACCGCACACCCTGTGCTCCGCAGTGTCGTTCTTTGTGGGTTTCCAGTTGCAGACGAAGGCATCGTGTGCCGACGGCTGCTTCCTTTTCTTAGGGGTCATCCACTCATACAAAGCAGCCTGGAAGGCCAATGTGGCATTCTGTTCGAGGTATTCAGGGTGGTGGAGGAGGTCTACTTTGATGCCGTCACCGATCCTACCGTAGTTGGTGTTCCTGTAATAACATGGGTGATTGGTAATTCCTGTAATACCCTTTGTACTTTGACAGTTTGACATCACAAAAGTCACCACCGCTCTACCATGTGTTTTTACATTATTATATAGGTGTCAAGATATGAATTAGGATTTGTGGCTTTGTGCTGTCTTTGAGATTCTGATATGCATATCAGTTTGGAATGTTTCTCTAAATGATATCTCTCTCTCTCTAGCTAGTACACATCTACTTTCTCTCTGTGGCGCATCTATTATAGAAAGTCTGTATTTGGTATTACACAGAATATACAAATTGTGTTATGGTAGTAGATATTCTTCTATATGAATATGATGTAATTCACATATATAAAACCATGGTATTGTCTTTGCGTAAGAAAAACTTTTGATAATAATTATTATTTTTCAGTTTCAATTCTATCTAAATATTGTCAATAGGAGCATTTTAAACTGAAGAGAGAGAAAATAGAGATCAACGAGTTTATTACCACCAAACAGGGATAGCACCACGGCCGTAGTAATCAGCTCCATCAACGCAGGGGTACTTCAAGTCTTCGGTACAGTAACTTTGGCTAGGGCTCATTTCATGGTTATAGCACAGACCCCATGCTAGAGGACCACCAGTGGCAACTCCATATCCACCTATACAAGAAAACAGCCTGCCATAAAAAGAAAGCATATATGTATATATTCCCTTTTTTTTCTTCTGAAATTATAGATATATTCTTTTGAATTGAAAAGTTTAGACCGTATCTTGATCACAGTGTTAGTTATTTTTTGTGCAGAGACTGTGCTGATCTTGCAAACACTTTTTAATATTAATTGGATATTTAAGGTTCAACTCAAAAATCCATTAATCTGAAAGTTTCTGGACCATTCAAAAACAGGGATTTTGTTGGAAAAAAAATAGTAAAAAAATTCTAAAAAATGTGAAATTTGGTGTCCAAGCACATTTTCTTATGGACATCACGTTGAGCTGTTCGGATCGATTGTTTGAACTTTGAGAACGGAGATACAGGTGTGAAGTAAAAGAAAGCCCTTACTTCATGAAGCCCAAATCAATATATAATAACATAATGTAAGTTGTTAGGTCAGTTTTCTATGTTTTGTCCATGCAAGCAAGACTCTACTTGATTAAAAAAAAGAATCAGGGAGTAGAATAACTATTATTAGACCTCAATTATAAGTGAGTTTTGAAAACTGTTGTCAAAAACTGGTTCCTTCATGCCACCACTCATTCGGGTTCAAATCAAACACAAGGATACAGTGGAAAAAAAGCCAATGTTGACAATTAGTTGCAGTTAATTCTTCTTAAAATAAAAGACCATCCTCAACTATTTCTTTTTTAATCTTGTCAGTTTTCTACAAAGCCACCTCTTTTACCTTTATTTTTGTTTATTCATAATTCAATAACCTCAATCAATCTACACTATTTTTTTTGAGATAACATCAATTCAACTACATTGTTGAAATATTCAGCTTGCACAGGCTTAATAGAGCTATAGATCCTAATAGCTCCTGAAAAAGCACAGATTAATCAGATCCATAGCATTGTCCACTTAAAATGGTCAATATGAGATACAAACAAAACGTAAATTATATCAGCAAACAAAACTTACAAGAGGTCTTGGCGCCGACATGGCCGAGGAAGGCAGCGACCTCCTTCATCTTCATCTTTTTGTCGCCAGTGGTGCCGAAACCTAGGTGCTGGTAAAAAGTGGAGGCGACGATGAAGGATCGGTAGTCCCAGAAACCAACTGCGTGAGCAACCGGGTAATTGCGCTTGGAAAAGAGGTTCTCGAATTGGTACACCTGGAAATAGTCGGAGATGGTCCCGTTACAGCATAACTTACTGCCACTGCACTCCCACCCGGCGTCGCAATCTCCGTTCTTAAGCTTCTTTATCTCAATATCCGGCGTCGAGAGAACCGGAACCGCCAGCAGCACCACCGTTAGCAGCGCCACCGCCGCCATCGATTTCAGTCCCATTATAAGTACCTCTTTATGGATTGGTTTCGATTTGATCGAATTGAGAGAAAGGAGGAGATGAGATCTTAAGGAGAGAGTAGACTAGTGGAAGCCCGGTGGAACTGGAGAGGAAATGGAGTGAGGAGAGGAGAGGAGAGAAGAGGAGGAAAGAGGGGTGAGGTGTCGGTGGAGGCAGATTCGGTCTCTAGCTGTTGAGGGGTGTTTTGGTAAATGCTGATCTGGAATCCGGGCTGGGAGAGAATGAGAGATTCATATCCTCTGCATAAACTACAACTTTGATTTAATTAAGAATGAATCTGAACGGTCCGATCAGTGTAAACACGAATTTTAAGGAGACCCCGTGCATTCCACCTTGGGTCAAGATTGGCCCAGATCATGATCAAATGGCCAAGATGAATTAACTCAATATGCAGAATTGCAGAGGATACGAATTCTCTTGGGGGTGGACTCTATGATTTTAGATGAATTTATTATTGCCGTGATTTGTTAGCACCGAATGTGAGCAATTATATTACCGCACTTGTCATTATGAAAAGATTTCGTAGGGAACCCCCTGTGTCGCTAATAATTTTGTAAAGGCCCCTTTTCTTTTGTTAGGAATTTTTTGATACGTTAAAAATGATTTTTTTTTTTGCTTGGATGGTGCACATTTATTTATGTTAATATTTTATAAACTGCAATTATATTGTTGGCCTTGGTTAATATGAAAATAATATTTTCAATATTATTAAAATGAAGTTTCCTTTATAAAGTAAGGAGAGCTTATAGATTTAATTTTATCATTCACACATTAAATCACCTTTATTATGTTTTAACATGTAAGTTTATTTAAACTGACATTTTTTTTAACTATAAAAAAAATTTCGAATTCCAATAAAATTATTCTTAAAACTTATCTATTGTACATATTTATGTTAAAATCTAACATCATAAATAAATAAAATTTCTTTTTGTATCAGCTAGAAGTTAAAAATAAGAGGTAAACAAGTCGATTTGTGGTGATAAAGGAGTAATAGTGTAAAGTGTAAACTAGCTAGCATTTCTGGCATAGGTGAAGTTTTTGTCTAAAGGAGTTTTGGATAAAGTCTTATCCATAGTCAGATCTAAACCGTTCGATCTGTGTTAAATTTGTATGTAAGGTTTCGATTCAAGAGGCTGATTAAATTTTAAAGTGTTCACACGAAGCTCAAAACATATTCGACAATTTACATCTGAATTTGAATAAAGTTCGTTCAAGACCCTTTGAACAAAATCCAATTCCTTCCGGCATAGCAAAAGGATGACAGGCTGGAGACAGCAACGCTGCACCTACCATATGTGTACCCAACAAAGTCTTCTCTGTTTAATTATTGCTAAAACCAACTTTTTTTTTTTTCATTTCCTGAATGCCCAAACAATAAGCAACACATGGGTTGATTAATTAATTTGAAATTTTGAAACTAGCCCCTCCAAGCCGACCATTGAACAGAAATACAATTTCTCCTTTGTTGAGGTTTTTTTTTTCTTGTACCTACCGTTATACTCAGTGATGCTTATTCTCGGTGAGAGGTACTTGTCAGCTGTCTCCTGTGATGGTTATTGTAGATTAAAGAAGTCAACAGCCCAAAGTGTCTTCGTTTTCAATCAATTTGGGCCGTTTTGCTTGAAGCGTTGACCATTTTTTTTAAGTTGATGGATGGGTTCTTTCTAACTAATCTGACGGCATGATGCAACCAAGTACAATCTAAAATATGCACAAAATTCACATGACATGGACTTCATGCTAGTGACAAATTAACTTCCTTGGATCATAAGGTGTTTAAGAAAAACAAGTCTCCACAGACTGCCAGAGGCTGTGTCAAAATCTAAGTATAAGGAATTGGATATCTCATGTTACGAGAAGATAAAAAAGAAGAGAGAGAGAGATGAAAAGGAAAGAAAAGAAAAAAATAAGTATCAATTCAGCACAAGAACTAATAACTAAAACGCATTGACAAAACAAGGTTACTTCAGTTGTAAATGCTACAAGTCATCATATAATATTTAAAAATTGCAACACTACACAGAAGGATAAACCTAAGGTGTTGGAGCGTTTTACTTTGCTAAGGAATTAGATTTTGAAAATAAAATAAAATTTCACGTGAAGATTTACGTGTAAAAAATTTCATGTTTCCTTAGATGAGTAAAACGCTCTAACACTATCAAGTAAATATTTACGTGTTTTGTACGTAAAATGAGTAATTAAAATTTTTCAATTTCATGTTCGAATGAAATTGCTAACTCATCGATATCCATCTAATAAACAAAGAATATATAAAATAATTAAATTTGTTTATTTGAATCAGATACAAATGCTATAATTTTTATAGTATTAGCATCTGATTCAAATAACAAAAGACAACATCATCGAAAAAAACTTTTCGCTCACCTCTGATATGCGGGAATTAAAAAACGACATGTTAAAATCTGCACCCCTAAAATGGTTATATGCAATATAAAAAATTATTGCATTGAAGAGAGATAGAAAGTAACTCACTTGTAATAAAAATATTTTATACTAAATAAGATTTTACAAAAAAACTTATTTAGTTTGTTTGATATTTATTGAAGAAACAACATTAAGAAATATTTAAATAAAACGATACCTGAGTTTGACATATTAAATATACTACATATTAAATAGGGAATTTTTCTAGTGTGCTCATGTAAATTTTTAAAATAGCTAATTGTTCCATGAAAACACTATAATATTCAATATTTATGCAAAAACCTAACATAATTTCTTCTATCCGTTTTTCATTATTTAACTTTTTAATTAATTAAATTAAAAATTGAATTGATCAATATATCCTTTAATTTAAATAGAGATGTCAAGTACTACTAATTGTCATCTTCCTCCCCTCTCCCTCCTATTCCCTCTTCAAAATTGCACGGTCTCATGACTAAAAATGTATTCTTAAAAGAAAATTGCTCAACAGTCAAGTTTATTTTTAAGACCGATGCTCAAATAATCTCAAAATTTTTGTAAGAAAAGTTACGAAGCCAAGTTCGCACCTATGGTACCAAGTTATTGTTTTCTGTCTTAAAAGGTGGTACCAACTCTTTTCACATTTTTTAGAGCTCATGTGATTATTTCTTGGGCTGCTTCCTCCTTTCAAATAATCTTAGAAAAAAAAAATCAAATATGAAAGGAGAAATCAGACAATAATTAGTATTATTTAACACAAAACATCGTCTAGTCCAGTAAAGCATCGTGATCCATGTAATATTTGTAGGTTTGGAAATTAGTATCAGCATTGGAAGTGAACTGTACGACTTTAATCATCACTTGCAAAAAAATAAAATAACTGAATAAGGACGAGATATCAAACTAAGAAGCATTGTATCATACCATCTGGTATTTGCTAAGGTCTTTGCTGATGGTAGTATCAGCATTTAACGGCTGAATTTTACTAAGATAAAATCTTGAGAGTTGAGAGAAAAATTATGAGCATCCTCAACTAAAATTCACAACTTATCTGAGAATTGCATCTAATTTTCTTCAAATCAAATATGACAAGTGAATATAACAAGTAGTCACAACAATTCTCTAGAAGGGGTTTTAGATTTAAAATGCAAAAATAACAGGCTTCGTATATTATAGCCGTAAGAGGAGGAGAGAAAAAAAGATAATTAAAAGTACATGACATCTTTATTTAAAATTAAAGGATATATTAGTCAATTTAATTTTTAATATAACTAAATAAATACTAAACATTAAGTTTTGATAAAAATTTAGAATATTATGATATTTTTATGGAGATAGTGATTATGGGTACACTAGATATTTTTTCTATTAAATAAATTATATGCAATATAATAATATTAAGATTCATTTGACAACGGAGAGAGAGAAATACATATCTTTAAATTTTTTATCCAAAATTTGATGAGAAATAATGAGAGTAAATTGTGGAGAGGGAAACTTTAACGTGGGTGGATCCCAAGGTGTATTTTTTTTTCGGGAATTTCATGTATATTTCTCAAAAACTTCAAAATTACGTATTTTTTTCTTTAAAATTTGAAATTACATTTTTTCCCCTCTAAACATAAAAAACTCAAATATTTACTCATTTATTGTCTTTTATATTAAAATACATTTTAAATTTATAAATTTATAAAGTATCTATTTTTTCATCTTATTAAAAAGTATAAAACGCCCATATGACTCCAATTTGAATATGAAGATTTCTTTACTGTCCGAATTGCTTTAAGATTTATGCGCGCTAGATCAGCATGAATCTTTAACCAAAAATACACGAATATTGAAGCAACTTGCACAGTTCTTAATGCAATGCACACATATCAAAACTGCTTTAAGATCCGTACATGCTAGAATAGCACGAATTTTGAAGTGAATATGCAAGATGCATGGGGATCGGACCGTAGAGGAACCTTTTAGATTCAAATTTGAGTTTGATGAGGCATTTTATACTTTTAATGAAGGGTAAAATTGGTATTTTATAAATTTAGAATGAGTTTATTATAAAAGACAATAAAATGGGTAAATGTGTGAGTTTTTGAAGTTTAGAAGGAGAAATATGTAATTTTAAAATTTAGAGAGGGAAATACATAATTTTAAAGTTTTTGAGGGGTATACGTGAAATTCCCCCTTTTTTTTTTGACAAAAATTTAAAGAGAATGTTTCGTTTGAATTTTTGAAGCAGGTTGATTAGTTCGTCAAATATCCCAATACAATGTTGATAGAGATACTATAAAGGTTCAGCTGATCAAACCAAGGTCTCCATTCCGTCAAAACCTACTACTGAAAGATTTATCAATTCGAACATTTCGCATGGTATCTGTTGCTCCTGCTAGGTATCATCTCGAATTCGTTCAAAACATTCAGTGATCCAACTTGTTTTATCTTAGATTGAGTGTTCAAAACCAATTGTTTTAGCAATCATCGATCTTGATCTATCGATTTATCTTCCTTTCACTTCCGGATTTAGTCTACAATTTTGGAAAATTTCTCTAATAGTTCTGTCGCGTGTAGTTTTGTGAAGGAAGAGCTTCCACCTTCTCTTACCGCTGCATCTCCACCACCTTCTCTCTTTGATGGCACAACTAGGTAATTGTTTTAGAAACTTGTATGGTAGGTCATGATTACCCTCTACTGGACTCGTAGTTAGAAAAAATTCAATTCATCTTCAGGTAAACCTTACCATTGACTCTATTTTTGTGATGTTTGATATCAAGTTTGTATGTATCATACATATGCTCATACGCGCAGCGTACCTGGATTGCTAGGAACTACAAGGTACCTTTTTTGTTCCATCACAATTAAGCTCAGTTTTAGTTAGACCAAGATTCAAATGCCTTTAGCGTCAACAAAGTTATAACTCAAATCTAAATCAAATATCACAATAGAATTGTGAGGTGTGATTTATATCACTTTTTCTAGAGTAGAACTAGGGTGTTCGTAAGCTCACCAACCCTCTTGGTGAGCTTAGCTCCAAAACTTATCGAATTGGCTTCAAATTACGGATTCAAACTGTTGAAACCGATGTAATTCATGAGTGATGAGTTTGCATGCAAATTTTAAATTTTTTTTGAATTAATTTAGTATAAGTCAAGCGGTCAAAAATTGTTCAAAATAATTTAATTAAAATTAAATTATAAACCTTCTAATTTTGACAATTTGACTTTATACTAAATTAATCAAATTTTTTTAAAACTTTGCATGCAAACTCATCACTCGTGAAGTAGATAGGTTTTGACGGTTTAGATTCCTAATGTAAAGCCAATTCAATAGGTTTTGGAGCTAAGCTTACCAATAGGCTTGGTGAGCTTAAGAACACCCTAGTTCTACTCCTTTTTCTAGGCATATGTGAAAAATTACAACATTTTAACTTTGTTTTGATTAGTATCCAAGATTTTAAAAGATAAATTCTGAAAATTATTCCTTTTAGTACTTAATATTAAAATCAAAATGCTGTAAGTTTTGTATGTACGTACGTATAAATGTGCTGAGGAAGTAATATAGATCATATCAAACGTCTTCTTTGTAAGTTATTATCAGCTTTAAAATTTTTGTTATGATAGTTTATAAATTGAAGACATGAACAAGGCATGAAAAATAGAGCTCAAATTAAATTAAATTATTTTATTTTTCCATGTTCTGACTTTGTTTATTTCTTAAATTGGAGTACAGGGACTACAGGATAAAATCAAATTAGTTGCCATTGATCTAGGTGATCGGCCGGCATGGTACAAGGAGAAGCTTTATCCTGAAAATCCTGAAAATAAAGTATATTTTTATGACCTTTCTCTGTGTAACCAATAATCTGTGTTTCTTCATTTTTTGCTTAAAATTTATCTTTTTTGTCTTGTGGACCATTGAAATTTTGTAATATATTCATTCAATGATTAATAGGTACCTTCACTTGAGCACAACAATGAAGTAAAGGGAGAGAGTTTGGATTTGATCAAGTACATTGACGCTCACTTTGAGGGCCCCGCATTGCTTCCTGTTGTAAAAATTAAGTTTATTCTATATATAGTGAAACTTAATTTTTAAATTACTAGATTTATATGTGATTTTTCTATAATTAGGATCCAGCAAAACAAACTTTTGCAGAGGAGCTTCTTGCTTATAGTGATTCCTTCAACAAAGCTATGTTTTCAGCATTACGGTCAAAAGGAGATGACATATCTGATGCTGGTACTGATTTTATTGCACAATATGAATCAGTGTTTTAAAATGTGGTTGGTTCATGTTCTCAAAATGATATACAGTTAGTAATAAGTGTATTTGAATTTGCAGCAACATAATCAGACCAAATGTATTGTATGTGGATATACGGCCGCATATGCAGGTATGCGATTGTGCACTTGCATATGAGGTGTTATGCATACCTCTAGCTATTTGTGTGTCCATCCTAATTTATTGAAATTGTTAATCTGTATTACAGCATATTCTTCAATTTGCAGTCATAATTTCTATTTTTATTTTTAATAATCCTTTTTAACCTAAGTAAAACACTTTTGGAGTTTTTATATTTCACTCTTTAGTTTTTATTATGTGTTGACCTAAAACTTCAATTATTTCATCTATTGTAACGAATCTTCAATTTAATCTATAATTTGTATTCTACTATTTTGCTTATACTAAATACATAGTAAAAATTATAAAATTAAACTGCATATATGAGTCTGTATATGTTTGCATGCTGCATATTATACCAATTCCTAGCCTGGTTGGAATATACTATTGATTATGTACCGAAAAGATCTGACATTATCAATTCCTAGACTGATCTGATATATGTCTCATCAATGCAATTGGATTGGTATTGTACCAGTTGGTTTCTCCAGCCAGCATGAAAGAGTAATACATTATAATATACACATATTCTGAAATTATTGTTTGCTTGGATGGTTCAACCAGTTGTTGCTTTGGATAAGTTGGAAGAATTACTGTCAAACTTTGAAGATGGGACCCTTTTTCCTTGGACGCGACTTTAGTTTGGTTAGTTTGTCTTCCTTTAGCAAATAATTTATATTTATTCTCCTCTCTTGCTTTTTTTTTTTGTTTTTTTCTGAATTTTGTTTTCTAACTTTTTTAAACCAATTTATCAATGATATGTAGGTGGACATAGCCTATGCACCCTTTATTGAGAGGTTACAGATTTTCTTGAGTGACTTGAGTAACTATGATATAACCAAGGACAGGCCTAGGCTAAATTAATGGTTGGAGGTTAGAATATAAGTGACATCATAAATTGATTACCATCAATGAGATCAATTTTCATTTATAATTTATAATGTCTGATATAAAAATGCAACATCAGGAACTTAACAAGATAGAGGCCTACACAGCAACCAAGTGGGATCCTCAGGAGCTTCTTACTGTTGCCAAGAAGAAATTCAGAGTAAATTATAACATTTACTAAATCAAATATTTGTTCACAAATTTTGACATGATATTTGTTTTTACTGTCTATATATTTGTTCTGTGATTTCCAGATTGCTTAAGAAGAGAGGACCGTCTTTATGGATTAAAGGCAAAATCATGACATGTTGCTGTGGTTATCATTGTGCTCGTGCTTGTGATGTTCTTGTTGCCTTTTCGTTTTCCTTTTTTTTTGCATGTAATATCAATTAGAAATATACACAAAAGGGCAGTAAACATATACACAATTTAATAATATGTTTGCCATTCAATCTAGTTATTTTCTATATTGACTGTAATCACTTGAGTGTAAACGCACTTTCTGAATGATACAATAATTTGATTTTTTTTATGGTAGATACAATAAAATGTTAGAAAGCACGATATACATATGATATCATGACAGTGTTTTTAAGGCTTATAGAACTATCTTGATTTGATGATTTTTTCATAAGTGCCCCAGCTGTACTCCTGTACCGTCAGTTTTTCCATTAATTAGAACTGTTTTATAAACTTAATTTTTTAAAAGAGAAATTTAGATATATACCCATCATAACTTCATCAATAAGTGAGTTTGAATGAAGTTTGAATGGAGAAATAACTAATTTTAAAATTTTGATTGGTCATATCTAATTGATGAAGGAGAAGGGATCTATTTACACTATTTTTTGTGACACCCGATTACATCCGAAATTTTTATTAATAGGAAATATATTAATTAAATGTCGAGATTAGAGAACGCTTTTGTGTTTTTTCGAGATATAGGGAAAACGTGATGGTTAATCATGTCCTCTGGCCGTTATAGACTATCACGGCTAGATTTAGCACTAATCACCGCACTTTTAAAAAAAAAAAGAAAAAAAGAAGAAGAGAAAATTCCTGGCCGTGATTATCAATTACGGCCAGACATGGCATTAAAATGGACAAACTCAGATCTCATTCTATACGGTCAGATATTGCACTGGATTTGAATTCTGGCACGGCCAGGAATTTTTTTTTTTTTGTTGTTGTTGTTGTTAAGAAGTGCGATGATTAGTGCTAAACCTGACCGTGATAGTCTATAATGGCCAGAGGACGTGATTAACCATCACGTTTTCCCTATATCTCGAAAAAACGCAAAAACATTCTTTATTTTGAATATTTATTTAATTAATTTCCTATTAATAAAAATTTCGGCGATTACGCTCTACATTTTCAAATTTTTCAAAGTTCAAACAGTCGATCTAAATCGATCTGTTTTCATATCTAACTGAACAACATACTATTTCTTACAATCTAGTGTATCAGACCGCCTGCGTAGATAGTATCATCTGTTCTGTCCGATCCAAGACGAACAAACAGACCAGATTAAAAGTTCTACACAGCTCCGCGCGAAGTCGACCAAATTAAAAGATCCGCACGGAAGGCAGATGATACTATTCCCGAAATTAGATCGGAGAAGAAACGGGATGGATCGGCGAAGAAAGATGTGATCTGTTTTCTCTGAATTAAAGAAAACATTGGGCCTCGTTTTTGAGCCTCTTCTTTTGCTCGGGCTATCATGTATATATTATCAAGGAAACGGCTGGTTTCGTTATCCAAGCAATTGGGGAGTATACGAGTGTGGATCCTCTGACATATCTCAACTTTTGCTTGACCGACGTGGTGTCTATTCGGAGATAGCGCAAGGGGGCAGTATTATTTGTGTTTTGAGATTCGTGGAGAACACATATTTGAACAGTTGAGATTTTCCAGAAAAAATTCGAAGTTTGAGATATCTCAGAGGAAGCGAATTCAATCTATATCCTTTGAGGTAAGAGAATATTTCAGTTCAGGTTAGACCGTCTGATAAGAATCTGAGCTAATTCTTCTTGAAATAGAATGCACATAATTCTTTTAATATTCGTACAGATTCTGATTGAACGGTTCTGATCTAAACATAAATATGTTGTTGCCTTGGGTGATTGAAGATGGGAGAAAGTGACAGGGAGAGAAAGAGTAAAGTGGAAGTGGGAACTAGGGTGGGACCCAGCTGGGATTAAAAAATTAAAAGAGCAAAAAAGAGTGGGACAAAAGAGGAGTCTGGGTTCGTGCACAGTGGATTTGAAAATTTTCAAATCACAGCTGAAGAGTCTGGGTTAATCGGTCGGTTCAGTATATTTGGTTTTGGAATTTTTAAAACCGAATCAAATCAAACTTATTATTTGGTTTTCAAAAGCCAATCGAACAGATCAAATAAACAGAAATAACAGAATTATTTGAACTGAACTAATTT
Organism: Carex pumila; assembly: GCA_033356055.1. Lineage (NCBI taxonomy): Eukaryota > Viridiplantae > Streptophyta > Magnoliopsida > Poales > Cyperaceae > Carex > Carex pumila. The sequence continues at coordinate 258,126 of JARJHM010000110.1, forward strand.
GGTTCAGTCCAAAACTGATTAAACCGGACTCAATGAACACCCCTAAGTGTCCTAGTTCGGTTTGATTTAATGCCCTCTTCATTCTCTCCTCTGAGCAGTGACTGTCTCGATCCGATTTGATTTAGTGCCTCTTGGTTGTAAATCTCTCTAGGCAGCATCGAATTCGGAAAGAAGAAGACAGTTTGGCCTCAAGGAAGGGTTCGATGCAAAGTAGTCCGCGAGCTATGCAACTCGAAGAAATTACTGTTGTGTCTACATTATCAGAGAAGAAAATAAGAAGGCCCATCTACTTGTTATTCGGACGCAAATAGACTAATTCATATTTTCTGACTTCACTTATTTTTTATTTCTAGCCATAGCAAATTAAATAATTGTACAAGTAGCTCAATGTATAAGTTTTAATGCCTTTTAATTTAAATAAAAAGAATTATATGTAATAGTTACTTTGTAAATCATTGGATCAATGCAATTGCTGAGGTTTCAACCAAAAAAAAAAAATCAGATTGATAGTAGTATGAAAAAAATATAGGGCTTATATACTACTTTGTTTCTTTAATTTTGCATTAATCCAAATACGACAAATAATATTTCTTGTTGCTTGATGTTGATCGAAAGTCCCACCAAAAATTGATTTTATATATTTTAAAAATATTACAACACATATTTTAGATAAATGAAATAATAAATCAGGCAAAAGCAACAAAAGTTTTCAAACCTAACAGTGAAGAAAGGAATGAAAACAATAAAAATGAATTGGCCTTGACGCTAACGGTTTTACGGGTGATCGGTAGTCGATTTAATCGAATCTTGTCTTGATTTTCAATTAAGATCATCTAAGTTAAATTATGATATTTTTAATTCATTATTAACTTTTATATCATTAAAAATCATCTAGTTTATATTTGTTTTGACTAAGAAATTTTGTAGGTTCATAGGTTTTGTTGATACTAAAAAATTAAGTATACAAATTTAAACTATCATTAATGACTTAAAAAATTAGATCAAAATCACAAGATACCTTAGCATAAATTTTCTTGGTAAAAAAATAAATTAACAAAATCTGAGATGGTTAGCCATCGCCCATCGAGTGCCTGAAAAGCCCGGCCCGAAATATATACTCTTCGCTTCAGAGTTCAGACGAGATAATAAAAGAGAAAATTATTAAAAAAAAATTAGAGAGAGAAAAAATTATTAAAAGTGCGTAAAAGGTCTGTATTATACTGATACGATATGAGTCACATGACACGCAAATTACTAACAAGTGAGATAAAAGCCCGAAAGCCCGAATACCAAGTGAGATTTATCTTTTCGGTCTTATTTCTGGACCCCACAACACGTGTTGTAAGAATTTAGTATGGAACCTGGAAATAATTCTAAAGCAAATCTCCCAGCGCGAGTCCAAATCGGAAGCGAATCTTGTGCGGAATTTTTTCATGCGGATCTGTACAGAGTTTTTAATCTGATTTGTTTGTTTCAGATTGAACAGATTCGATTAAAAATTCTGCAAATTATGAGAATTTTTTTTTTTCAATTCGAGAAAGATCTAATTTGTTTCGTTTGATCCGAAATAAACGAATCAGATTAAAAGCTCCGCACGAAAAAACTCCGCAGAGGATACTATCTCAGTCCAAATCCCCCTCCTAAAGTGCAAAGTGCAATATTATGTTTTTTTTCTTCGAAAGGTGTTAGTGTTATAAAAAAATGGTCATTTAGATCGATTAATTGGTCGATTAGTTGTTGGCAGCAATCAAATTATTATGAATTTTTTTGACAAATTGGTCGATTATTTTCAATTATAGCTGATTATTCTCAATTAAACGTTTAACGAAATCATATTTGGCCAATAAACGCATACCGTTATTTACAACATTGATTCAAATATGTTTTTGTCTTTCTATCATTCTAAATGTTAAACAAATAATTTAGTATTATTTGATGTGGTTTCAGTTTATTTTGTTTCAGCATAAATAATCAGGTTGTATACCTTTTTTTTTTTCATGCACTCCATTGTCGATTCTCACAACTCATTTGCAGATAGAAAGGCGAAAAATTAAGTGGAGCCGGATCGTTAAACAGTTCTGAACACTAATTAGATAATATCTTAATTAATTTTTTCTAGAATCTAATTTGTCTTTCCCACTAGCACTAACATTGATTATGCCATTAAAAAAATATTTAGATAAAAAAACTATTTTCGAAGCTTACCTCAACACTTTATTCCATTTTTACTGGTACTTAGCATAACAGCCCATTGGAAATTTACAAATTCAACCCTCTTTCTTTCTTGTCCTCATTTTTCTCTGATTTTCGAAGCTTACCAGAAATAGGTATATGCATCAACACTTTATTCCATTTTTACATTAACGGCTAGTAAACCTCTTGTGCATCATATACAGAACTGAGATTGTATTGTAATGACATGAACAATCATTCAATAAAGCTTCCATCAATTCAATTTAGTAAATTAACAATTAACAGGTCTCTCTATCTCTAAACTCTTTACCTGTTAACAATATCTCTCATACACGCACAAACACATTCATCACACAAATACAGATCTCATATCAATGAAAATTAAACATATGAGATAATTTATTTTTACAAGCATGAATAAGTACCATAACTAATTGTTGCTGGTATTAGCGTGGGTTGCAGATGTTGAGGCGACCTTACGTAAGGCTACCGCGAACACGAGCATGATATGAGACACCCGTGTTACAGTCCTTCCCAAGGCAGTGTATCTCGTGGGGTTGTCAGCGACCAACCACCCAATCCCAATCATCCCGACTCCAAAGAGAAAAATCATGACGAGAGCAACAGAAAACACATACTGAATGTGAATGTGTGACATCATGACAGCAGGTGGCAGAGGCCTCAACATTGCTGAAAATGCCGATGAAGAAATGAAGATTCCGACTTCGATCAAGTTTTTGGGTTGTGTTTCCAGATCAGGCTGCGGGTTGAATACGGCCATAGGGAGCTGTTCGCCTGGAGCAATGTTGTCAGACATTTGAAGGTAGTTTTGTTGAGAACTTTTTTGGTGCAAACTTTTGGAGAGAAGCTTTTGTTCGAGAGGGAGGCTGGAGAGAGTCTTATATAGAGGAGAGAGAATTGCATAGGTTGGGATCGGGCTCCGGCTTTCCAATTATATTTATGAAATGCCAGGATGTCACTGTCAAATGTCAGTTGAATAATGAAGTTGAGGCTTTGTGAATTGTGAGAGGCTGATTTATTTTTATTTTTTTATTATATATGTTTTTGATAATGAAGAATAAACTCAAAACATTAGTTTTGGCTTTTCATGGAAAGTCTAAGTTTTCGTTTTTGATTTTTTTTTTTTTCAAAACAAACTTAACTGCTAGATTTTTATTTACACCAAATTAGTTCTAAATTAAAAAAATAACTTGGACATTGAGCATTTAAAAAATAACAAAATGATCCCTAATTAAAACTACTATTTGCACAAAATTAGTCTCTATAAATTCTGAAAAATAACAAAATTGTAAATACTAATTTAGTTAATTTGAGAGAAGTTGAAGAACAAAATTACCTTATTTTTTTTTTTTTAAATCGAAGGGCTGATTTAGTGTAACTAGAAGTTTAGGATCCAACTTGACTTTTTTTTCTTCGGAAAAAATTCAAAGGCCAATTTGATGTAAATTTTAAATGACAAATTTTTTTAAAATATAGGGATCAAAATCTATTATATATATATATATATATATATATATATATATAGGAATATGCTAGCGTGCTATGCATAGCATAGAACCTCTCCATGCAACGGCTTGGATTTCGAGTTTTCAAAATCTTAATAGTCGATCCGAACCGTTCATCTTGTTCTCCATATTAATATGTGTTTGGAGACCAAATTTTATATTTTTTGAAATTTTTTTACTATTTCTTTAGATTTATTGAAAATCGCTGTTTTCAGCAAATCCGTACCATAAAAAAACAGCGATTTTCAATAAATCTAAAGAAATAGTAAAAAAATTCCAAAAAATGTAAAATTTGGTCTCCAGACACATATTAATATGGAGAACAAGATGAACGGTTCGGATCGACCATTAGGATTTTGAAAACTCAAAATCCAAGCCGTTGCATAGAAGGGTTCTATGCTATGCATAGCACGCTAGCATGTTCCTATATATATATATATATATATATATATATATATATATATATTAATGTCCTAAGCTGAAACTTTAAATCTAACAATTTCAAAATACTCTATTTCATGATATATATATAGTTCATAGTTGTAATTTTTCAATGCATATAATTTATTTTATAAAGAGTTCGGCTAGTATAACATCGGTGTCATATGACACTAACTTCAAAATTAATTAATTAGACTTCAAATGACTAATCCAAACCGTTCAAACTGATTTACTTTATGAGTAATGTGTTTACACACAATTTTTTCTTTTTTATATTTTCTAGTTATTTTAGTATCAAATCAAGCAGTAAAAATATTGAAAAATGAATGTATTAAAATTAACTGAAAAACTCACACATTTGACTATTTGACTTGATACTAAATAAGTTTGAAAAATTATAAATTTTGTATGTAAACGCACAACTAATAAAGTAGATCGGTTTAAATTTATCGTTTGAAGTTAATTTGATAGGTTTTAAAATTGGTGTTATATAGACAAAAATAACACTAATGTTATAATAGCCTAACTCTTTTATAAATGAGGAGGGTTCAAATGCCTCCATTTTTTGTGCCTCCACCATGTCTCCATTTTTTAAAACTTTAATAATTCAAAATTTAAAACTTAAAAATCAAAATAAAACCGTTGGATATGATCTACATCATTTTATCTATGCACATGTAAAAAATTATGACATTTCAATTTTCTTTTGATTGTCATCAAGAGCTTGTAAAAAATGCACTAATTTGGATGATTTCTAGACGTTGAATTTTGAACTTAATGATTCACATAAAAACAAAATTGAAATGTGATAATTTTTTATGAGTACATAAAGAAAATAATATAGATCACATCTAACGTTTTTATTTTGATTTTTAAGTTTTAAATCTTGAGTTATTAAAATTTTAAAAATTGAAGACATAATAAAGACACAAAAAATGGAGGCATTTGAACCCTCCTCTTTATAAATAGAGGAGACTTTTCCCTCTACCGATGCAAGGTAGATCTGAGAAGAGGGGGTTTGGGGGTGGATCGCATGATCTGCATTAAGATCGTACTCATTTGATATGCACAAATCTTAACGCGAATCAAATGGATCTGATCAGTCATTTGAACGAATATGGTCTGATACTCATCTAACCTGCCTGATTCCATGTTCCATGTGTATACATAAATTTAAGAAGTGGCTTTAGACAACACCATTGTATGGATTTTGGAGGCCGATAAAGATTGGGTACTGTCAACGTCATTGTTAAATAATATATAATCACAAACAATCAACATATGAGGTTTATGCATGGTATGGTATAAAATATAATTTGATAAGGAATGACATGACAAATTTGTACCAGGGCCCGAAAGCCCGATCACCCGCCTGGTAATTTAATTAATCCTACTCGTCTTGCTTGTTGACCCCACTGTGGGGTCAACAAACAACATGTTTTTCTAAAGAATTTAGCTAACAATCTCCGGAATATAATATCAATGTGACACGTAGATAAAATAGCATAAATCACATTAGTACATTTTTATAATATCACATAAAAATAAAACTGAAATGTGACACATAAGTAAAATAGCATAGATCACATCTAACGATTTTATTTTAAAATTTATAATTTAAATTTTGAGTTATTAATATTTTAAAAATAGAGGTACGATGAAGACACAAAAATGAAGGTATTTGAACCCTCATCTTTATAAATATTAGGTAAAAAAGAAACTCTAAACTTTTTCATAACAAAATATGCACATATTATTGCAGTTTGTATGATTTTTTTTTCAAACTTTTTAATAAAACAATACCTTGTTATGTCATACAAGTTAACTAAATTAAAGCTAGGTTGATAATTTTTACTCTTATAATATAAAATGATTTACTTGTTAATTTGTTTGTGTCCTAAGTGTATTTTCTTTATTTTAGACATTTTTATAAAAGATAGAAATATGATTCTAATAGAATAAAAAAATCCTCTCAAATAGTCAATATGGATTCACATTTGGATCTCAAATTATAATTGAGTAGATTCTACATGTGAATATTGTATATTCTTAATAAATTCATAGTTTAAATCATATTAGAATTCGGTCCGTTCAATTTAAACGGGACATTTCCGGCCCTGCAGTGCTTCTACCAATCTTTTGTAATTTTTTTTTTTATATATTTTCTAGTTATTTTAGTATCAAATCAAGCAGTAAAAATGTTGAACAATGAATGTATTAAAATTAACTTAAAAACTCACACATTTGACTGTTTGACTTGATACTAAATAAGTTCGAAAAATTATAAATTTTGCATGTAAGCGCACAACTAATAAAGTAGATCGGTTTGAATTCATCATTTGAAGTTAATTTGATAGGTTTTAAAATTAGTGTTATATAGACAAAAATAACGCTAATGTTATACTAGCCAAACTCTTTTATAAATAGAGGAGACTTTTCCCTCTGCTGATGCAAGGTAGATCTGAGAAGAGGGGGATCCTGTTTGACTTGATACTAAATAAGTTCGAAAAATTATAAATTTTGCATGTAAACGCACGACTAATAAAGTAGATCGGTTTGAATTCATCATTTGAAGTTAATTTGATAGGTTTTAAAATTAGTGTTATATAGACAAAAATAACGCTAATATTATACTAGCCAAACTCTTTTATAAGTAGAGGAGACTTTTCCCTCTGCTGATGCAAGGTAGATCTGAGAAGAGGGGGTTCGGGGGTGGATCGCATGAACCGCATTAAGATCGTACTCGTTTGATATGCACAAATCTTAAAGCGAATCAAATGGATATGATCAGTCATTTGAACGAATATGGTCTGATACTCATCTAACCTGCCTGATTCCATGTTCCATGTGTATACATAAATTTAAGAAGTGGCTTTAGACAACACCATTGTATGGATTTTGGAGGCCGATAAAGATTGGGTACTGTCAACGTCATTGTTAAATAATATATAATCACAAACAATCAACATATGAGGTTTATGCATGGTATGGTATAAAATATAATTTGACAAGGAATGACATGACAAATTTGTACCAGGGCCCGAAAGCCCGATCACCCGCCTGGTAATTTAATTAATCCTACTCGTCTTGCTTGTTGACCCCACTCTGAGGTCAACAAGCAACATGTTTTTTTAAAGAATTTAGCCAACAATCTCCGGAATATAATATCAATGTGACACGTAGATAAAATAGCATAAATCACATTAGTACGTTTTTATAATATCACATAAAAATAAAATTGAAATGTGACACATAAATAAAATAGCATAGATCACATCTAACGATTTTATTTTAAAATTTATAATTTAAATTTTGAGTTATTAATGTTTTAAAAATAGAGATACGATGAAGACACAAAAATGGAGATATTTGAATCCTCATCTTTATAAATATTAAGTAAAAAAGAAACTCTAAACTTTTTCATAGCAAAATATGCACATATTATTACAGTTTGTATGATTTTTTTTTCAAACTTTTTAATAAAACAATACCTTGTTATGTCATACAAGTTAACTAAATTAAAGCTAGGTTGATAATTTTTACTCTTATAATATAAAATGATTTACTTGTTAATTTGTTTGTGTCCTAAGTGTATTTTCTTTATTTTAGACATTTTTATAAAAGATAGAAATATGATTCTAATAGAATAAAAAAATCCTCTCAAATAGTCAATATGGATTCACATTTGGATCTCAAATTATAATTGAATAGATTCTACATGTGAATATTGTATATTCTTAATAAATTCATAGTTTAAATCATATTAGAATTCGGTCCGTTCAATTTAAACGGGACATTTCCGGCCCTGCAGTGCTTCTACCAATCTTTTGTAATTTTTTTGCTCTTAATGACATTATACAAAAATAATCTTTAGCTAGCGGAACTAATTTGCATTCTAATTGAGCTTATTAATTTTGTAACATAATCATAGTACAATAAAAACATCAAGCCTCTAAAAAATAAATTAGTTCTAAAAAAATACTTGAGAGGCGAGGCACATTTGTCCCAATCGTTTTTCTAGGAGGTTTTAATTGGATGGGTTACTGATTATTCGAACTGACAGTTAAGAGCAGATGGACAAATTACTAATAATTAAAAAAAACAGTTAGAAATATATTATAGTTAATTAATTTTTGTAGAAATTAAAAAAAATAAGTATGTGCCACATGCTTGGAGACATTACAATAATTGAGAACCCAAAAACATCCAATCAATAACAATTACGGCATTGACATGTATTGGAGATGAATAACAATTTAAACATAGTGGGAGATGCATCAAGGGATGACATTTAGCAATTGGAAATTTGCAGATTCAACCCTCCTCTTACATTCTTCTCGTTTTACTGTGATTTTTGAAGCTTACCAAAAATAGAAAAAAAATAAAAAGAAATTTAGTGTAACTAAATGTTCAGTATCCAATTTGAAACTTTTTTCTTAAAAAAAAATCAAAGATCAATTCCACATATATAAAAAGAAATTTAAAGATTAACTTTTGTGATCAAAATCCTTTTTTTCCCCGCTCTTATTTATGCCCTCAGCTGAAACTTTTAGTTGTGTTAAGTGTCCATAACAAAAGTAAATGAGTAATACATGGTTCATAATTCTAATTTTTCATAATAAGGAAAGATTATTGGTTCTATAAATGCGAAGCAGAGTGTGTACCTTACTGCTTACCGATAGAAGATTTGTAAGTTAATTTTATTAAATTAGTTTTTTTTCTCAATTTTCACCACTCGACTCTATACTTCATAAGTTTAAAAATTTATAACTTTTGCATATTAATTAGGGGTGCAAACGAATTAGATACAGATCAGATAGTGGTTAGATCATATTTGTATATATTTTTAATTTTTGGATACGGATTGGATATTAGACGGATACATATGGATACGGATCAGAAATCCGTAGATAGATACATACATAATATTTTCATAATTTATGGTAAACTATCTAGTATATGAGGAGGGATCAAGTTACAATAATTTTTGAGTTACAACAAGTTACCACAACTATTTTTGAAATTTTCAAAGTTCAAATCGTTGATCCAAACCGTTAGATGTGATCTCTATAATAAAATGTGCTTGGAAATCAAATTTTATATTTTTTTTACTATTTATTAAGATGGGTACAAAATTCAATGGTCTGAATTTGACTAGTTTTTGTATCCATCTTAATAAATAGTACAAAAAATTCCAAAAAATGTAAAATTTGGTCTGCAAGCACATTTTATTGTAGAGATCACATCTAACAGTTTGGATCGACGATTTGGACTTTGAAAATTCCAAAAATAATTGTGGTAACAGCTTGTTGTAACTCAAAAATTGTTGTAACTTGATCCCTCCTCCTGGTGTGTGTGTGTGTGTGTATACATACATGTTATTTGGATACAGATAATTAGAATTCAAAATCATACCCTTATTCGTATCCGTACGGACCTTCGGATATCCGTATCTAATTTTCGGATACGGATGAAGATACGGTCAGATAATATCTGATCCATTTGTACCACTAATATTAATATATCACTTGTTAAGTAGATCGGTTTTAGTTTAAATTTATTGTTTAACAAATATAGATGAGTTGGTCTTGGAGCTAAGGTTAACAGTCGATTTATTAGTCAGATGTTGTACAGGTTAAGTGGGTTCATCTAAGTTGAATGATTACATTTTCAATTCATAATTAAATTAATGCTATACGTAAAAAAATATCCAATTAATCTTTGTTTTGAGGTACTTTTTGGTTCATAGGTTTTGTTGACAAAAAGTTCAATACAAAATTTAACCTACTATTAATGACCTAAGAAAATAAGATCAAGATGCCAAGCGTAAAGTTCCTTTTGGTAAAGAAGTGAGGATAAAATTGAACAAGGATCAAGATGGTCAGCTATCGGGTGCCCGAAAAACCCGACCGGAAATATGTACTTTTCAGGCCCGAATATCCGGTCAGATTTAATCTGTTTTGTTCTACTTCTTGACCCCACAAATAAGGATACACACGTGTTAAGTACAAATATGAAAGAAATATAAAGCTAATAGAGCCGGGTCAAATTCAATACGACGTATATAGAGACTGTTCACAGCTGCTTTAACATTCGTGTCAAATAAAAATAAACGTTCGGATTTAACACTTGCAGCAATATTTTCTTTTGTTCGATTGGGATACAACTTTTTATGAATCTGCATCCCTCCTAGGTCTAGGTAGAGTGAGAAAAATATCACAGAATGGCACAATATACGTGTCAGTTACGTGTAGGAGCATATTTATAATTTTGATCAGGATATGCACAAGATATTGATAAGAGTACAATTTTTTTCTCCTAAAGAATCAAAGCAGAGTAGACATCACAGTATGATACAGTTCCATCACAGCATGTATGCCGATTACGTGCCGTGACCGTCCACATAACGTAACCATCTTTCAAAAATTTGGTACAACAAAGCACGTTATGCAAAAGATTTGGTTATGTCATGACACATGGTCACGTGTAATTAGAACTGTTAGATCTTGATCGAGTGGTGAATCTTAAATAAACTAACCTAAATTATGAAAAAATAGTTAAACGTGACCAAATGTAACAAACATGACCGGTCACGTTTGGACACGTCATGTGTGGTAATGATGTGATTAACGTATTGTGACCATTCACGTGCCATGACTATCCTTTCAAATTTAGTCACGTGACGACACGACATGTGATCCAAATTACGACGTGTGTAGTCACAACACAGTACATATTTATATCCTTAGTAGTGAACATCTTTTTTCTTCTAACAAATTAATGATTCTTCTAAGTGGAATAACTAATTGAACTGCGTCTTTTTCTTTCTTTCTTTCTTTTGTGCGAATCAATATGGATTGACTTACATTTTTGTACAATTTTCTTCTACTGGACAGTAAATTAAATTCAGAGATAGGCATTATATCCATTCAGGAGTAGGCACAAGTATAAAATACCACTGGATCTAATTTTTTTTTTTGAATTCAGGGGTAGGCACTTGCTTATTCCTGACCCTTCTTGGGTCCGCTAGTGGTTACGTGTCGTGACCATTCGCGTGCCGTGATCATCTTTTGAAACTTAAGCATGGCACAACACATCACGTGAAAGATCTAATTACGGCACAGTACGTGGTCACGCTAGTCACGTGTAATTAGGACCATTAGATATTAATCAAATGATGAATTATCTCAAATAAACTAACCTAAATTATGATCAAATAATCACGCGATTCCCATTTAGTCATGGCACGTTTGGGTATGACGTGACTCATACCACCCTTTAATATTTTGGTCACGGCACGACACAACACGATCAAAGTTACAGCGTATTAATCACAGCATGACACGGCTCGACACGTTTTTTCCACTCTACTTCTAAGTACCCGACCCAAACAAATTACAAACAGACGGCTCAGATTAATCCGAGTCAGGACAAAATTTATTCGGTGCCCATAAAAACTATAAGAAGAGATCCGTTTTAAGATTCATGTCAAGTTAAACCAATATGTATCCTTATTCACTATTTTTGCTCCCATCTATTTTTTTATACAACTGATCAGTATTAATCGATAAATAGTAAAATTATATTCATTGAATGGTCTCAAAATTTATAAAATTGATAATTTTCTTCCAATCCAAAAAATAGTAAAAATTTTAAAATTAAAATTTAATTTTCAATATCATTTTGACACGTAGATTAAAATTTGCAATTTGAAATCATAGTTCGACTGATTGGTGTTATGCATATATAATACGCTCCCGCTCTCTCTCCACACACACATACATATTTGTCAATCCTTTTTTTAATAGTAAGATATGCATCTGTGATTGTAATTTGTATGATTTTATTTTTCAAACCTTTTTTTTCTTTTTTATGTCATATACGTTAATTAAATTAAGTGAGACCGCGTTATATATTACGTAGTTCCGTCTGACAATAACTAGATAATGATAATATCTTAACTAAATTTTTCTAGAAAAATTTAGACTGTTAAAATTAAGAATCTTTAGCTAGAGAACCTAATTTTTATTTCACTTGCAGTTATTAAGTATTCTTACTAAGAGTGACGAAACATTGAGGTAAATAAATAGAGGGTTAGTATATAATTTTATTTTCAGGTAAACCATAACATAATTATATTATAGTAAAGTACCAAATCTCCAAGTAAAAAATCAGTAGTCAAAATTTCTGAAAATAAATTCTGGATCAGAGTTATAGCCTCCTCTGTCCAATCTCGAATTTGATAAATATTTACGAGACTAATTTTATAAATTATGAAAATTGGATGTACATGTATGTTATCTGGGTCACTAACAACAACAACGAGACCATATTTGCGAGAGTAAAAATTGACTTTTCACGATGGAGTACCGTTATAAATGTGTCTTTTCTATTCGTGACAGTACTTTTTGCGGAAGAATACTGTCATAAATGTATTTTTTCTCTCGCGAATACTATATATATAATTACTAATTGGAACCAACCATTAAAAGCAGATAAACAGATTACTTATATATAAATCTTTTTACAAAACATGTTATAGTTAATTAATTGTTGCAGAAATTAAGAAAATAAAAACATGTACTACATGCTTGTACGTAGACGATAACAACAATGGGAAAAGCATAAACATAAAAACAATAACAATTACAACATTGACTTCTGTTGGAGATACGTAGCAATGCAAACATAGTGGGAGATGCATGATGCATCAATGGATGGTACGACTTAGCATAACAGCTCATTGAAAATTTGCAGTTTCATTCGTCCTTCTTAAGTTTACCTTCTTTTTTTTGAGAAAATTAAGTTTACCTTCTTACTTTTTACTGTAATTTTCCGAAGCTTATTACCAGAAATAGGAAAAATGCATCAACACTTTATTCCATATTTTGATCTAATTTAACGGCTAGTAAACCTCTTGTAATTCATTTGAATAATGACACGAAGAATTACTCAACAAAGTTTAATCAATTATCAGTAACATAATAATATCTCTCCTCTCTCGTACAGACAAGCACACACACATCACACAGTAGTACCTAGCGTCGAAGTAAAATTAATTTACATATACAATTCCCATACCAAAAACAATTATACATGCATAGATCATTTTACAAGCACAGATAAGTAGCGTAACTACTTGTTGCCGATATTGGCGTGGGTTGTTGATGTGGAGACGACCTCATGCAAGGCAACGGCAAACACGAGCACAACATGAGACACCCGAGTCACGGCTCTTCCCAAGGCAGTGTATCTTGTGGGGTCATCGGCAATGAACCACCCAACCCCTATCATCCCAAGTCCGAAGAGAAAGATAATGGCGAGAGCAACACCAAAAGCATACTGAATGTGGATGTGTGACATCATGATAGCAGGTGGCAGAGGCCTCAGCATTGCTGAAATTGCCGATGAGGAAATGAAGATTCCAACTTTCACCAAGTTCGTTGGTTGGGTTGCCGGATCGGGGTGCAGGTCGAATGCACCGGCAGGGAGTTGTTCACCAGGTGCGAGGTTTTCAGCCATTTGAAGGTAGTTTGTGGTTGATAAATCTTTGTTTGCTGAATTGTTGTGAGAATTTGAGGCTTTCAGAGGTGGTTTGATAGACAATGATGAATGTCTTATATTGTGTAGTTTGTGCCGTGTGCGCTCATTTTTGCATTTCTGTATATTGCGTCAGTTTTCGGGCCGGGTCATACTTCGGGCTCGATCGGGCTTCCAAATTAATTTATTTTTACAAGATGCCTTTATATATATGTCGTTATCAATTGTAGAAGATTTTCTTATATGTTTAATGTTATGAAGAGCATAACCGGAGACAGAAACGGTCTAGCCGGATACTTTTAGGTAAATTATTTTTTTGTGCATATTGAAATTTAGTTCTTCAAAATTTTTTTTTTTCAAAACAAACTTAGCTGCTAGATTGTTATTTACGTAAAATAAGATCTAAATTTTCAAAATAATTAAACTGGTCATCGAATATTTAAAAAATGACAAAATTAGTCCTAAAACTACTATTTGCGTTAAATTAGTTTTTTAGTTTACAAAATACTAAATTGTAAAGATCAATTTAGTTATTTTTAGAAAATTTGAGACTGAATTGATGTGTAAAAATAATAATAAACATAAACATCTTTTAGAGAAATTTTAGGGATCAATGTCTAAATGCAATGGATTTTGGAGTCAAGCTCACCAAGAAGACCTTAGTTTTACTCAATATTACAATACATTTTTAAGATATAAAAAAAAATGCAGTCACAAAATTCACATAATAAATCAGGAAAAAACAACAGTAGTCTTCGAACCTATAGCAATGGTTACAAAAATGAGAAGAACATAAATGAGCTGGCCTCGGTGCTAAAGGTTGTACAGTTATTAACACTTGATTTATTCGGATCTTGTTCGGATTTCAGTTGAGTTCATCTAAGTTAAATTATGACATTTTCAATTTATGATTAATTTCGATAAGAGAAAAAAAAAATCACCCAATTTATAATTTGTTAGACTTCTATTTTTTAGGTTCATTGGTTTGTAGACAAAAAAAAATAAATATAAAAAATTAAACTATCATTAATGATTTAAAAAAATTAACTGAGAAGTTGAAGATGGTCAACTATCGGGCCCGAAAAACCCGGCCCGAAATTTATACTATTTTGTCAGGATAATATAAGAGCAAATCACCAAATAGTTATAAAACTGTCAAGTGTCAACATCATTTTGAAGTTTATTATCAAGCTTGCAATTTTGTGTTTCGCAAAATCCATACATATTCATCAACATTGATAAAACAGAAACTACAATATTTTTATAGCAAGATATGCATGCGTGATTGTAATTTATTGTACAAGTTTCTCTACTTTTTGATAAAACAATATATTGTTATGTCGTACAAGTTTATTAAATTAAAGTTGATAGATTTTTTGGAATCTTATAATTAAGGTTCTAAATAGCGTTTATAACGGCATAGCAGGGAGACAAAAAAAAATTAACGAATAGTGTAGCTATAGCGAAAGCTATCATAAATAGCGTTTTTTTTTTAATTTCAAAAATTACATTTTATATTTCTACTAATAGTAAACATGTATCATCATGAAAAAAAAATCAAATTGATTAAGAAATTATAATATTCATATTGAACCAATACAAAGTTCAAATTGTCATTCAAAATATCCCTAAATCAAAAACTATTGATGGTTTTTATATTCAAAATATACCACTACCATATATTAATGCATGATAGAAAATTTAATTGATATAGCGGTATAGTCCGCACATATTCCATTGTATTGATATAGCATGATAAAGTACAAAAAAGTCCATATGAACATTAAGACCCATTAAAATTGCAAAATCATAAGCCCATGTAGAATAGCGGACAGCTATTGCTGCTACGCGCTATAGCGGCCGTAGCTCAATTAGCGTAGTTTTACCCCGTAGCTTAGCTTTCTAGGTCCAAAATTGCTATAACTAGCTATTTAGAACACTGCTTATAATATAAATTGATTTACATGTTTTTTTGTGCTCATTTTTTATTTAAACATTTTTATCAAAATTTTGATATATGATCCTAATTGAATCGGAAATTCGCTAAAATGATTTATGAGGAACCATAAAATGATTTCATGTTGAAACAAACAATATAAAAGCATCCTTTTGAAATAATCAAAGTTCTCATAATATATTTTGGCAATTGAAGAATCTCTCATCAAAATTCTCATAATATATCCGAATGACCTATTTCTACTTATTCTCGTACATTAATTTGTTTACATTTGTCAAACCAAAATATAGAATCTTCGTAGCAAAGAAATTCTATCATACAAGAAAGAAAGTAGAATAAAATTACTCTGTTTACTCTAATGCACTAATTAAACGAAAGTGTTTTCAGATAGAGTAAAGTAGTATAATGTTTTATGTATAATTTTTTTATATTCTTACTGGCTCACTCGATGATATATATGATGACATTTTAATATTTATTCTATACTACACCTACTATTACAAGCATAAAAACATAAGATTGCTACCATCCAGGCATTTCGTTATCGTATTGAATTTAAATTATTTAAATAAACCGAATATAAAAGCCATGAAACGGTTCATTTTAAATTACAGATGATATCATGTTAATTTGTTGATATAGAGGTTTTTCGAAGGCCCACGTGATGAAATAAAAGCCTTTAAAAGCTATTAATATTAAGCCCAAAAAAATTTATGGTTTATAATTCTCGCTGACACTAAAATTGCTTCTCCATTTTCCCGCTCAGAGCCTCATACCTCAGAGCAATGTTCCCCTCTCTTTCAATCAAATGTAATTATATTAATTTTCTCGATTTTTTTTTTTTAATTTTTTAAATTTGAATTTCTCTGTGTATGGTTAGTTACGGCCATGGCTCTGTCTATGATATTGTTGCTAACCCTGAAACCGCTCTCTGTTTTCCCACTCACACAGGACGAGCTCTCAACTCAATTGCAAGCCGGTTGTGGAGCAAATCCCTCTCTATCCCTTCATCGATAGTTTGATGGAGGTGTTATTTTGACATTATTTTTAATATTTTAATATTTTTAATAATAGTTTTAGAGAAATAAAGAGAGTATCTTAAATTTAAATGTACTAGAAAGACTACCAAATATTTTTTAATATGAATATTTTTTTTGTTAAAAAAAAAAATTTTAGTGTGCTGGTGGAGAAAAAAATAAAAGTATTTCCATCCGAATTATTGAATGTAATTCAAACTCTAGAAAAAAATAATGTCGATGTTATTTCTTTATTTTGTAAATACAAATTCTATTAAAATTGACATTTATGACTGGAAAAGTATTTGCACTAAACAATTTAATTTATCGCACAAGGAAACAAAATAAGCTAAATAAAACAAACACTATCGTTTTCAATTGGGTCTTAGATCTAGAACAAATGTCCTTGTTGTCTTTTTGTACTGACATTCCTTGTCTTCTTGTCTTTTTAACATGTTAGTTTTGTTTCATGCAGAGCAGTAATCATATGTTGCTGTTTTGATTCTGTAGTCCGGGCGCTGCATGACGTTAAATCTACTCTGTTAAAATATTTACCCTCCTTTATTCCTCCTCCCAAGTGGCCGAGTCCCAATTTAATAAATTTTTGATATTATAAAAGTGGCTGCTCCATCCAAGAAAATTGACAAGCCACGAGCAAAACCTGCAAAGAAAGGAAAACGAAAAGAAATCATAAAGGTGTAAAGAAGTTCTACATGTCGAGGATCGCTCTCAAGTTAATTAACTCTTTTTTCTTTTCCATCTAATTTTCCTGTACTTTTCTATTTTCTCAAGCAAAGGTCTTATTTTTCAACTTGGTTATTTTATGGTACTCACACTTGCTTGTGTGTGCGCGTGTGAACAGAAAGAAAGTTTTCAACCATTCCAACAGTAGAACTATAGTTATTTCTCAACTACTTAAAAAATTGTGAAAAATTAGAGTGACGAGAAAAGAAAAGAAGAGTTGTCTTTCCTTCTTTTCCTGCAAAACACAACATTAATAGATTCAACTAACAAAACACAATCATTTTTCCATAATTATGTAACTGAGCTTAATAAGTTCCATTTCAGTCCCTTTGTGAACTAATTATAGTACATGATGCTTTCACCAATTTTTGCATTAGGTTGAAGGGGAATAAAGCGGCCTTGGATGTGTTGGCCAAATCAAATTTTAATAGGCTCCAACAACATAAACTCTTCTCTACTAATTCACAGTCAGGAAGGTAGCATTTTTAATTTTTCCTTTATTTTCTAATTTTCTCATCAGCTACATTTTTCACCTGCCTTGTTTAGCAATGCCAGATTGTTTTATTAAAACAAAGCACACATTTCAATACTGCATTTAATTATTTTTTGAACTCTTTCTTTTCTTCATATACGTAAGCGTGTGCTGCATGCCATAAGGCTAATATAGTTGCAATTTTGCACAAATTCAGGCTAGCAGGAAAAATTGCTCTGATAACGGGTGCAGCCAGCGGAATTGGCAAAGCAACTGCTATCAAATTCATAGAAAATGGTGCAAAAGTTCTTCTTGCAGATGTGCAAGATCATTTAGGCAAATCAATTGCAAATGATCTTGGCACAAATGCCATCTTTATTCACTGTGACGTCACTAATGAGGAAGAAATTTGCAGTGCAGTCGATCACGTTATGGACCGGTATGGACGCCTTGATGTAATGTGTAACAATGCTGGCGTTTTTGGGACAGTGGGATCAACAATAATTGATTTGGAGCTTGCGAGATTTGACCGGACCATGGAAATTAATGTCCGTTCGATGGTTGCTGGGATCAAGCATGCTTCTCGCGTAATGATCCCGTGCCAAGCTGGAAGTATCATTTGCACAGCCAGCACAGCAGGTTAGTTGTATTTGGTTCTCTTGATTTCAGGTAGTATCTACTTGATTTTAGTAATGACTGGGTACCTCGTATACAAAGTATTATCTACTTGATTTCAGGGAGCAACCAGTACAGTGATCTTTGGGCCTAATTGGGTCCAGAGTACCGTAATCATATGCAGACTTATATTGAAATCTCGTATGCCACCGTAAAACAAATTAGCATAGAACAGGAGGTATGATTAGAAAGATGTACATATTTTCTCTGTGTAACTACAAAATTTTTTTTCTCTCCAGAACATAAAATTTTCAAATTAATTTGTAGACTGATCAATTTAACGTTAATAGGTTTGCTCGGAGGCTTGGGTCCCCATGACTATGCAGTGTCAAAGGCTGCTGTAATAGGCTTGGTAAAATCAACAGCAGCAGAACTAAGCCAACATGGGATTCGAGTGAATTGCATATCGCCGCATGCAAAACTGACGCCATTGGCTGTAAACACCTTCAAAAAGATGTTGAATATTGATGATGAGAAAATAGTTACTGAGATGTTATACAATACGTGGGAGTTCAAGGGGGCCAGATGTGGCGCAGCTGATATTGCTGACGCAGCTGTCTACCTGGCTTCAGATGATGCAAAGTATATCAGCGGGCATAACCTTGTGGTGGATGGTGGTTTTACCTCTTCCAAAAGGTTGAATTTCACTCCACCTTGATTCTATTTCTATGGGTGCTTTTGAGGAGTTGGCAAGTTAATTTGTTGAACTTTTTTTTTTATTTGAATTTCCTGTTGAATATTTACTTCGTGCTCAAGATTTACCAGTAATTCTTTCCTTAAAATAAAGTATAAAACTCTTATGCTGTTGTGTTTCTCAGAAGTTATTGAAGGACAATGTCTATAGGAGTTCCACTATATTAATTTGATTGTGAAATTTAGACTTTTCTTGGCAAAATCTAAAGAAACTGTTGCGGCGCTATTGAAAACATATTTGCAGAAGTTAACTGGAGAATTTGTTCCTTACATAAATTACAAACCAAGATACGAAAAAAGATTAGAAAATCCATCTAATAATCTAGAATTATGTCAGTTCTGCCGAATACCTCTTCAGATCACTGCCCATTAGTTTACACAGCCACAACAGGGTTCGAAAGACTAACTTTTTCAGATTTGAAAATTGTTGGTTAAGATTCAAAAAGTTGGATCAGATAGTAAACTCATGGGCGACGGGTCAGCCAGTTACCACACCGGACACATTCCGAGATAAGTTGCAAGCATTGCAGAGGGAGATTAAAGTATGGGCAGCGACAAAGGTGGGTTCTATCAAGACACAGATCAAGGTCTGTAGAGACTTTATGGGGTGGACAGATCAGGTGAAAGAGTGAAGAAAATTGATAGAATTAGAAAAATTCATGCAATGCATCGTTAAAAAAGGTACACGGAACTTGCTAATTTAGAAGAAGATGTGTGGAGGCAAAGAGCAAAGACAAAATGGGAACTATATGGCGATCAAAACACTCAATATTTTCACGCTGTAGCCTCCAGCTCTAAAAACGGAAATTCCCTTCCCCACATTGAATACCAAGGCCAGCTATTCTCTGACCAACAAACAAAAGCAAAGGTATTTTTTGACTTTTACAAAGACCTGGTGGGAGCAGCATCAGCCCCAACGCAACATATTCACTGGCCTATATTGTATACGGATTCTCATAATCTTTCGGATATGGGAAGACCAATTACAATAGAAGAAGTACAAGGGGTAATACAGCAATGGCCAAATAATAAGAGCCCGGGGATAGATGGATTTACAGGAGAATTTTACAAAAAGTATGCACACATAATAGCTTTGGATATTCACAAGGTACTTTATATTGCAATAAGAGATGGAATTTCCCTCAGTCCCTTGAATAGCTCACACATAATTCTAATACCGAAAAAGGAAAATGCAACAACCCCACAAGATTATAGACCTATAGTCTCATTCACGGTGTGCAACGAATCCTATCAAAACTCATAGCAAATAGAGTACAGCCTCACATACATAACCTTGTAGACAGGGCACAAACGGGATTTATGCAAAATAGGCAGATTACCGAAGGGTTTGTATATGTGCAACACATTTTACATCATGCACACAAGACAAAAATTCCGCTAGCAGTCTTTGAAGCGGATGTTCATAAGACCTTTGACACCATTAGCTGGGAATTCTTGTTAATAAATCATCACGTTCTTCCTATATTTCGAAATTTCATAAAATCCTACCTCTATTTCGATATTTATTTATTTATTTTCCTATAAAAAAAAAGCAATATGGTTGGAGAAAAATAAAGCATTATGAAAATCATGTCCAACTTGTTATGTAATTACTTTGGCATGGCAAGTTAATTTTGGAATGAAATTACTATGTTTCACCATATATACTTAGATATATTAGATTCATTTGACAATTATGAAAATCATCTTTAATCGGACAAAGCCGGAACCCATTTTTTGATAAGATCTGGATCAGAGGCCATCGGACAAATTCTGCACCCGTTTTACGAATTTATGCTACTTGTGGTTATGATGAGTTGTACATGTTTGCTAGTTCAGAAAAATATAATTATTGGTGTAGACAAAAACATAAGACATGACAGCAAGGATTTACAATATAAAACATACCAAAAACATGATAACCAGGCATTCTGTCACCAATTAAGTGTTTCAAATAAATAATATTGGCATGAAAAGAAACTCGTTTTTTCTGAAGGTGTGGTTATAAATTTAGAGAGATCATTCCCTATATTTTAGTTTACATTTCCTTTAATGGAAAACAATTTAACATATTAGTTTAACTGTCAATTATATCTGGGGCCTCGAAAATATTTTGACTTCCTGACCTTTCCACAAGTAAACAGACTATATGATTTTCTTCATTATTATAACGATACATAACATCAAGAGTACATCCAATCATTTGAAATATTATTTAAGTTATATGCACTATCTTAATTTTTTAATCCAATCATATGAGACATTAGAGAAGACTAAATTGATACATGACACCACAAATATTTAATGTTGCAGACATAATCTCTCCAAGTTTTACACCACCCAGATGTTGTGGAAATTTAGACACGCATCATTTGTATTTTTCTTCACCTTCAGAAGGAGGCGGAGCAATTACGAAAATGATTGTATAGTCATGATTATTATTGTTAGAACCGGGCTGGAATTCGTACAATAAACTTTTGGACAAACAATTTATTTCTAATCACATATTATTTTTATATAATACTTATGAATGTTCTCAAATACATATTTAATAATGTCATATAAGACATAATTTATATTTTAGATTTTAATATCAAATAAAATATATACAATTTATTAATATTTATGTTTAGGGAAAAAAGATATAATAAATTAATATTTTTATTTATGATTATTTTGTAATAATAATAAACTAAGTACTTAACAAAAGATGAACATAAAGTAAATATAATTGGAAAAAATACTTTAAAAGCTACAGGATAAAAATGATAAAAAGGAAAGAAGTTAAAATAATTAAAATGAATAAAATGATAGAAGAATGACTTAAAAAAATTACGTGAATTAAAATGAATAATAAAATATAGCAATTATTATTATGAAAAAAAATAAATAAATATACACAAATAGATGAAGTTTCATAATACACATAATTGCTTATTTTATAATATCTATAATATCTATAATTATTATTTTTAGGTCTGATGTACAATTTTTTTTAGAGTTATGATGTAAATTTTTTAAGTAAATTGATAAGATAGTTAAATTAATTTATGAATACTCACGATAAAACTGATCATATCAATCTGAACATTTTAAAACATTTAAAAGTTCCCAAATCATCAAAATAAGGAATGCATATGCTTTTAAATACAATAATGTACAAAAAAAAGTGGAAACTAATTTTGCATGATAAATTCGCATCTAATTTTATTTTCGATGCGCTAGATATACACACATATTGATCATATTTCATACGACTTCGGATTTCTTATTTTGTTAATGATCAATATAATCAAATTAATCTCTCAATAGATCACATTAATTTACAAATTTTAAATGCTAGAATCATCTTAATTGTTTTTTTTTGTATTGTTGGTGATTACTGGCCATCATCAATTTTCAATATTGGATAAAATTAAAGCTTTACAAGTAAAGACAAAGTAATAATGTTAAAGTAGATCAGTGCAGTATAATTTTTCTCTAATTTGAAACCATATTAAAGTCATCTTCTAATTTCTAAGCAAGCTTCACTAACTAGAACCAAAACATATTTCTCTTTTTACGAAAAGATCCTCTTATTTTTTTTTTCCGTTCATAAAGTCGAGCAATCTGAAGTACACATCTAAATTCATTGATGTGCTTGGTCAATGAGAAGCAATTTAGCTTACTGTTTTGGTTTCAACGCACAAGCAATAGAGAAAAATGAAAAAAAAAAAAATATTGTTCTTGCACTGCATGCAGCCAAAGTAATGTTGCTAATATATTTACCCTTTGCCATCAAACATCTCCAATTGATGAGAAGTAGTAAATTATTTAAAATAAGCAATTTGCAATCCTACCTCCTAAGACAAATTGTATGGAATTTAGTAAATTATTTACAATACGCAAAATAAAATTTATCATGTAATTTAACTAGTTATTCTCAAAATTTTACACTGCTAATGAGCTCCAAATGGGGGATACTATGTGGTGTCCTCAAATTTTTTTTAATATTGATTGATCTAATAAAATAAACCAAAACTAGCAAATTGCAATAATAACATATATATAGAGTTGGTTTTGAAGGAAATTAGGACAAATTCCACACCTATTTTATTAATTCATGCTATTTGTGGTCGTTGTCAAGACTTATACATGTTTGTTAGTTCAGAAAAATATAATTATTGGTGCGTATGAACAAAATCTAAAGACATGACACTGTAGATTTACATTAAAAAAACAAAACAAAAGCATGAATTAATAACATTGACATGAAAAGAAGCTCGTTTTTTCATGAGTAATGATCATTGTGTGGTTATAAAGAGAAACCAATGCACATATTAATATTTACAATTTTTTTAATGAAAAAATATTAGATTAGCTGTCAATTATATATGGGACCTTGAAAATATTTTGACTTCCCGACCTTTACACAAGTAAACAGACTAATTAATAGGGAATATGATTTTCTATTATAACACGATAAATAACATTAACAGTACATCCCATCATTTGATATATTATTTAAGTTATATGTATTATCTTAGTTTTTCAATCCAATTATTTGAGACATTAGACCAAATTGATACATAGCACCACAAATATTTAATATTGTAGACATTATCTCTCCAAGTTTTATCCTACTCAAACATTGTAGAAACTTAGATACCGCATTTGAATTCTTCTTAATCTTCAAAAGAAAGAAGAGAACTTATAAAATTTACTATATGGACATGACCAACATTTTCAATCGGGGTTTGATTAGTAATTTTTCAGATCAATAATTTGTGTTTATTATCTATTAGTTTTTTTTTTTTTTATCATTTCTATGAATGTTTTTACAAACATATTTAATAATGTCATATAAGACGGAATTTATATTTTAGAATTTAATATTCAAATAAAAAATATTTAATTTATTAATATTTATGTTTAGGGAAAATGATAGAATAAATTGATATTTTTATTGTTGATTATTTGTAATAATAATAAACTAAGTACTTAACAAAAAAATAAACATAAACTAAATATAATTGGAAAAAAAAAGCTACGGAATAAAATGATAAAAAAGAAAACAAGATAAAATAATTAAAAATGAATAAAATGATAGAAAAATGGCATCAAGAAAAATTACATGAATTAAAATGAATAATATTATTATTTTGAAAAAAAAATTAAATATACAAGAATAGATGAAGTTTCATAATACACATAATTGATTATTTTATAATATGTATAATATCTATAGAGGAGGGTTCAAATGCCTCCATTTTTTGTGTCTCTATCATGCCTCCATTTTTAAAAATTAAATGACTCAAAATTTAGAACTTAAACATCAAAATAAAACTGTTAGATGTAATCTATGTTATTTTCTCTATGTGCCCATAAAAAATTATCACATTTTGATTTTGCTTTTATATGAATCAATAAGTTGAAAAATCAATGTCTAGAAATTATCCACATTTGTATACATTTTTACAAGCTCAAGATGACAATCAAAACAAAGTTGAAATGCCATATTTTTTTACATGTACATAGATAAAATGATATAGTTCATATCTAATGGTTTTATTTTGAATTTTAAGATTTAAATTTTGAGTTCTTAAAGTTTTTAAAAATGGAGGTATGACGAAGGCACAAAAAATGGAGGCATTTGAACCCTCCTCATATCTATAATTATTATTTTGAGGCCTGATATGCAATTTTTTTAGGGTTCTGATGTAAAAGTTTTGTAGGTCTAATGACCAAATTTACTGAGTAAATTGATAAGACAGTTAAATTAATTTATGGATATTTTATCGTATCAATTTATAGAATATGGTATTGCTGCGCTTTCATTCTTAATTATTTTGTAGAAAACAGATGAAATAAGGAAAATTACTGAAATTTTGAGACTCTTTACGTGATCCTCATCACACCTGACGCAAGTCACATCAGACTCTGACACGACTCGCATCGGACTTTCTAGAGCAGAAGGTGGAGGCCCAATGGAGGCCCAATGAAGGCCCGAAGTAGGAAGGGTCGTTTGGGAAGGCTATAAAAGGCTGCTGTAATAGGCTTGGTAAAATCAACAGCCTCAGAACTAAGCCAACATGGGATTCTAGTGAATTGCATATTGCGGCATGCAACACTGACGCCATTGGCTGTGAACACCTTAAAAAAGATGTTGAATATTGATGATGAGAAAATAGTTACTGAGATGTTATACAATACGTGGGAGTTCAAGGGGGCCAGATGTGACGCAGCTGATATTGCTGATGCAGCTGTCTGCCTGGCTTCAGATGATGCAAAGTATATCAGCGGGCATAACCTTGTAGTGGATGGTGGTTTTACCTCTTCCAAAAAGTTGAATTTCACTCCACCTTGATTCTCTTTCTATGGGTGCTTTTGAGGAGTGTTTTTTTGGAGTAAAGCTAATATACACTTAAGTGTACTAAGTGTATCGTACACTTAACCTTAGAGCTATCAAATTTTTTTAAAAGTTATGCTACCACGACTTTTAAAAAATCTACACGACTTTTAAAGAAATTTAATGGTCATAAAGTTAAGTGTACGGTACACTTAAGTGTATATTAGCTTTACTTGTTTTTTTGATATAATTGATAGTGGCTATCAGGGAAAAATTACAACGTGTGAAGTACAACTCCAAATATACATCAGCATCTACTGCCTATAGGAACAGCTATAACAGCTTGAAAAATAAATTAACAACTAACAGCTATAATAATCAACAGAATTTTTTCCACAGCTTGGCTTCTTTAAAGGAGTGATGAGCTATCCAGTAGGGGATTGTTTCAATTCCATCAAATATCTTCCTATATTTGCTTCGTCAAAGGAACCAACACACAGGAAAGAACAAAATTCCCCATTGTCCTTTTGTATATATATCTCCTTTGGCATGTCCTCCTCGAGTTATGAATCACAGCTTGAACCGTGTTTCCAGTGGGTACTATATTGAAACCTATCACTGTACTCAATATCATCCATATCTGTCTTGCGTGATTGCATTGAAAGAATAGATGTAGAGTTGTTTAAAAGGGGCATTGTTGACAAGCCTTGCATCGTGTATCACATTGCAAACCTCTACATATCATCATGTCATGGGTTAATAGCCTGCCATGCAATAACATGTATACAAAAACTCTGATAGTAGGCGGGATTTTAAGTTTCCAAACGAAACCGAATTCCCACTTCAAATTACCAGCAGATACTACCATTTTATAATATGAATTGGCAGTGTTCCTTATCCACTGTCCATAACCATTGAATTTGGTCTTGTGTTTGACCCAATACCAGTAGACCTGGTAATAGTTGGGTCTGACAGAGACCAGTGGAGATTGCATTTTGAAGGGAGAATTTTCTAGTCGCATTGTCAGGTGTGGCTCGTGAAGCCCTTATTGGGTAAGTCCACGAGTCAAACCAATATGATACAAACGCACCATTGGCTATAATCCATCTAACCGACATGTAAAACAGAGGCCTAATTTGAGGAGTTGGCAAGTTAATTTGTTGCACTTTTTTTTTATTTGAATTTCCTGTTGAATATTTACTTCGTGCTCAAGATTTACCAGTAATTCTTTCCTTAAAATAAAGTATAAAACTCTTATGCTGTTGTGTTTCTCAGAAGTTATTGAAGGACAATGTCTATAGGAGTTCCACTATATTAATTTGATTGTGAAATTTAGACTTTTCTTGGCAAAATCTAAAGGAACTGTTGCGGCGCTATTGAAAACAAATTAGCAGAAGTTACTGGAGAATTTGTTCTTTACATAAATTACAGACCAAAATATGAAAAAAGATTAGAAAATCCGTTTAATAATCTTGAATTATGTCAACTATAGTAATCCAGAGGAGGTGGGGTTTTAATGGCATATATAGTCGGGAAAAAAAAAATTCAAATCCAATTTAGGGAGCCGGAAAAAAAAAATATCCCGATCCAATGAGAGCAACACAGAGGATCCAAAAAATTACTCCAGTGATCTCCATATCCTAATCTTTATTTATAAAGTCCAAACAGTGAACTGAATCACTCAACAGAATTTCATATTAAAATGTATTTGGAGACCAAAGTTTATATTTTTGTAAAAAAAATTACTATTTTTTTAAATGGAAGCTGATAATTATACCCGAAACAAAGTATCCGCGTGCGTCCCCCAACTTTCTAGAATGTCGGCCACAAAACATGTAGGTTTTACTTCATACAGCGTAATAACAGTATGAATCTTTCTTTATTGTATAACATTTCGCTGCATGAAACGAAAAATACTCTGTTCAAAAAGTTAACAAAAGCAATGCCAAATGCAGTGAAATAATCATATAATTTAAACATGTAAAATAAAGCGTTTAATCAATTACGTTCTAGTGTTTAACTTTCATTGTAAATGAGTTAAATTTTTTTTTTTTAAAAGACGAATCCCCCAACGTGTCCCCGAGCACAAATTTACATCTCTAAATTTGAATCAATACCCGAACGTGTCCCCGAGCATAAAATTTAAAGCTCTAAATTTGTACCAATACCCGAGCGCGTCCCCCACCAAAATGATTATAGCTCTGAATTTTATGTTAGTCAAAGCTATTAGCTCTAATCATGCAAATCTCTATTAAATAACAATGAAATAACTAGTTCAAAACAACCATTGTTAGCAGCCTTATCAATTATTTTATGTTAGTCAAAACTCCAACAATGACAAGTTCTAAGCATGCACACCTCTGTTAAATAACAATGAAACTACTACTTCAAAACAATCATAAAATTTGTTCCAACAATGTCAATTTCTAAGCATGTAAAATTCTATTAAATAATAATGAAACTACTACTTCAAAATAACAATTGTTAGCAGACTTATCAATTATTTTATGTTGTCAAAATTACAACCTTTTCCAATAATAACAATTTATAAGCATGCAAACATATATTACACAACAATTAAACTACTATTTCGAAACAATCATTCTTAGCAGACTCATCATTTATTTTATGTTGTCAAAATTACAACTTTTCACAACAATAACAATTTGAAACCAAGGAAACCTCTATTAAATAACGATGAAACTACTATTTCGAAACAATTATTGTTAGCAGACTCATCAATTATTTCAAAACAAAAAATACAAACAAAAAATAATTGCATTATCAAAATATATTATATACAACTGTTCACGAATCAAACATTGTTCACAAATTAGAACCAAATAGGGAAAAAGATTGTTCACAAAATTAACAAACATCCACACATCTTTCAATTCCCACTTAAACTCATTTTTGTTAGAAGTCAAAATTTTGTATAAAATAACATCGCTCAACAATGAAAAGCACGAAGAGGAAGAAAATAGAGAGAGAAGAAACGAAGCAAAACAGAAACAAAATGGAGCTTCAAAATGAAGACTTTTTTTAGTTATTAAATATCAAGAGCTGTTAATTTGCATTATTAAAATTTGTACTTATCATTAAAATTAGAACCAATTCCTGAGCTAGTTCCTGAGCTAATCATTAAAACTTGTACTTTAAAATACACTAAAATACTTTAAAGTACTTATAACTAGTTTAACTAGTTAAAGTACTTAAGTAGTTAGCAAATGATTAGAGGACCGTTAACAAGCTGGGGGACTAGCTTGGGGATTGATAATTACACCTGCTCTTAACAAACTATCCATAAAATTAAAACACAATACAAAAACATGTAAAGCTAACGTTGAAAACAATCAAATTAATACTACAATGCGTTAAAACAGTGATGCGTTAATTAATGAAAAATTATAATGGCCAAGGAAAATTTCAACAAAGACTTCTCCACGGCACGCGCAAATGGTCAATGGAAAGTACGGGACTCTATTCGAACAAGTAGCAGCTTCAACACAAGAAAGAAGACTATTTTGAATGTATGACTTTGTTTAGGTTTCAATATAGTACCCACTGAATATTTCATTTTGAACTACTGAATATTTCATTTTGAGCCCAATTTTACACATCTGGTTAACATAGCAAAACACCTTCAAAAATCCTATTGTATGATGTCAAGATTGTATGTCGGTTAATTTTCACGATTTTTGAAGATGTTTTGCTATGTTTACTAGATGTGCAAAGTTGAGCTCAGAATGAAATATTCAGCAGTTCGGAAAATTTTTGAGAGCAGATATCTCACGATTTATTCGGAGATTTTGTATCAAACTTCACAGTCCTGTTGTACGATGTCAAGACTGCATGTCGGTCAATTTTCATGATTTTTAAAGGTGTTTTGCTATGTTAACCAGATGTGCAAATTTCATTTGCAAAAAAAAAAAATCTCGGACCTCTGATAAAATAGGTGGTTCAGAATAAAAAAAAAAAAAATCTCGGACCCCCCAAAAAATAGGTGGTTCGGAATAAAAATTCCGGACCGCCCAAAAAATAGGTAGTTTGGGCATTTTTAAAAATTTGGACAAACCTTGGTTATTTTTAATAATTTTTTTTTTGGATATTTTTAAAAATGTTGGCTCACTCCTCCGTGATCGCTGTCGATCTGGCTCGCCCTAGCCTTTCCTTCTGTCTTCCCCCCTTACGACCTCTCCAGTCACCGGCCGGCTGGTCCCAACACCCCCTCCGAAGATGACCGCGCCCCTCTCTCGCTAACCTTAGGTTTGTAAGATTTATTTTTTTGTTCATTTTTTCAAGATCATACACTACTAGGCCTGCTAATGAGCTGGATCAAGCCCAAAACTCGGCCCGGCCCTATCAATCTTCATTAAAGGAAAAAGTCTGGCTCGATTCGGTCCATTTGCTCAACTCGGCTCGATCCAAAACTCGACCCGTGGCCCATGAGTTGTGAATAAGTTGTTGATTTTCATTTAATTTATACATAGCGATAATCAATAAAAACTCGGCTCCTGGCTTATATGTAACGATAAACAATAAAAATAGCTGCTTGATTGAAGGGTGCGGGACTTTTAACTTTTCACAGCACAATAAAAATCAACTAAAACTTCTCCATAATTCAGCAATCTTCACATTACAAATCAAATGTTAATTAAAATCTATGACAATCAACATGCTCAAATTTCCTAATATGCGCCCCTAAACTCAAATCTCAAGAAGCAAACAATATAAATCACATAAATGTAACAGTAAAGAAAATAAACAAAAACATAAAAAAAGAGGGTTCAAATGCCTCCATTTTTAAAAACTTTAATAACTTAAAATTTAAATCTTAAAATTCAAAATAAAACATTGGATATAAACTACATTATTTTATCTATGCACGTGTAAAAAATTATAACATTTCAAGTTTATTTTGGTTATCATCTTGAGCTTGTAAAAATGTTTATTAATGTGGATAATTTCTATATGTTGATTTTTCAACTTATTGATGCAAAGCAAAATCAAAATGTGATAAATTTTTATGGGCACATAGAGAAAATGACATAAATCACATTTAACGGTTTTATTTTGACATTTAAGACTTAAATTTTGAGTTATTAAAATTTTTAAAAATTGAGACATGATGGAGGAACAAAAAATGGAGGCATTTGAACCCTCTAAAAAAAATTGAAAACAATGAAGAGTAAAAGTTCCTTGGACCATTTCTGACATCTAATTCAACTCAAGCATAGTGCAAACTTTTCAGAATGATTCTGATAGTATCAAACATAGCCCCAAATTGAAGAAAAAAATATCCAAAAAAACTCAATTCCAGCTCTGGAATATAAACGGAAAGCTACCAGTTCATGATGATTTGCCAAATCCTCTTCAAGAAACAAAATTGGTATCACACCTAGTAGAGCCAAGACCTACATCGAAATAGATGTGTGATTGTGAGTGCCTATTAAAATTCACTTTTTTTTTCAATATACTATCAATTACATGGACATGAAAGTAGGTACCAATACCGATTTATGCTGAAACTGAGAATAAACCTACAGAGCCTCTTTAACCCAGCAACTTTCATTTCAACTGCATCAGAGCCTCAGAAAGTGTTGGTATTGAAACATGACAACTTTTAATCAGAATTTTAAATCATGAAAATCAGACCTATAATGACCTCACAATACTGAAAGCAATTGGTATTAAATCATGCCATCGTTTAATTAGAACATCAAACCATGATATAAATAAGACCTATAAAACAATTTAGCTACAAATCATGAAATTTAAACGAGTCATTCAGAATTCTGAAATGCCAGAATGCATCAGAAATAAATAGAGCGATGGGGGGCACCTGTAAAAGGGTAAGTTGAGCGCAGAGAGTAGTAGCCTCGGTCTGAAGGGTTAGCACCTTCCTCTCCAATTCACTTGTGTACTTTATATTTCTTTCTTTTGACCGAGCAGCTAACAGTCTATTTGCAAGAATCCTAAAAATAGAGCCAATTTAATTTAGCAATTAAAACTATATGATTCATCAACTCTTTAAGTTTTCAGGTTATACCTAGGTTTATCCAGAAAATCTGCTTGGTGTCGGTATAAATATCAACAGACTATGAAACAGTAGCAGCTGATGCCCTAATTCTCTTTCATAATACATGGAAGTTAACAACATAGTCATAACTCATAAGCTCTAAGTTAGGCACATCAACTCAGCAAGGTCTATAGTACCAGTATCATGGTACCAGTTCATGTGAAAAGTTTGTGAAATGAGCCCCCAGAACATAAGAAACCCTGAATTAGATAGAAAGACCAGATAAGGAAAGCAATTACATCATAATTCGATCCTTCATAAAAAGATGTCAAAGCCATAGCTATGATAATCTACAAAACCTTAATAAATTAAGTAAATTAAAAGTACCAGTATCATTGTGCCAGCGCCTTCAGCAAGACATTTAGGATCAATCAATGCCAGTTCAGCAAGACGTTCAGGTGCCAATGCCTTCTTTACTGTGTAAATTTATATGACTTAAAACTTAAAAGTACCAGTATCATGGCTTTGCCAGTATTACTTCAACAATTAAAGTACCAGTATCATGGTACTAGTTCAATTAAGCAAAACCTGCAAAATAAAACCTAATTGTAATTTAACAAAACCCACAAAATAAAATAAGTATCAGTATCATAGTTTTCTATCCAATTTAAGCAGCTCAGAGAGAGAGAAAGGAGAAAGAGAGAGAGAGAGCACCTGAGAGAAGAGAGGAGATCAATGGAGCGAGAGAGCAGATGGAGACGGGAGAGCGAGAGAGCGACGAAATTGGAGAGCGAGAAAGCCAGTATCAAAGCCGGCCCGGCTCATTTTGTAGGCCTATACACTGCACAACTTATGAGTTATTTTTTCTTTTATATTTTTGGTATAAAATGACCTCTAATTAGGTCTTCTTCAGGGAAGCATAGTGCTGATGATAAATGTACTCTGAGGCACCTAGGAGAACGTAGAACAGATACAATGCACCTGGGAGCAGCCAAATTATACACTACTGATAGGATTTTATTTGCTCAAGTTTTTAGATTCATGTATAAGTTAGGTGCTTAAAATTTTTTAGTTTCTCTTTAGTTTAAAAAAAATAGAGTAAGGTTGGCAGAGACTCAATAGTGGTACAAGTCATTTGTAAGAAGGTCCGTAAGAGGAAAATACTGGAACAATGGTCACATGGTTTGATATTGGTACAGTTGCTTGCAACAAAGTCTCTTGGAGGAGGGCATTACTGGTATACAAGTTAATTTATGAGTTAGTTTTTCAGCTTTTGTTGTAGTGAATAGGTTTCGAGTAAGGTAGAAGTTTGTTTTCAAGTAGAGATCCTTGTCAATACTGGTGAAAAGTATATGGGTATTAAGTTAAGGGCAAATTGATTAGTTAAAATTCTTTGTAGCATCCATTTAGTTTCTCTTATAAGTCATGCATACTTTTGTAACATGAATGATTCTCTTTTACAAATACTAATAACTCATCAGCTTATTTTTGCTTTTTTAAAGAATCAAAATGCATAATTCTTGTTATAATTTTACTTAGGTAGAAATAATAGTTTTGACAGATAGAAGCAGGATATTGGGTCTTGGTGATCTTCGGCTATTGGGTATGGGAATTGCAGCTGGGAAACTTGACATGTACATCTCAGCTGCTGAGAGAAATCTAGGATATCTATTATGTATTATACATTTCTCTTTATATTAATCATTTCTTCTAAATTAAAATTGATCCTTATTCCTAAATTTAAGTTAAATATTTTCTTTTATTTTCTTATAATAGTTGTTTCCAGTCATGATAGATGTCAGAACAAACAATGAAAAGCTCCTCAAGGACCCCTTATGTAAGTGTTTGCTTGAAGAAAATCAACAAAATAAATAACTTAGTGATTATTTCCTTGTGACATAGTTCAGATCTTTATTTTGGCTAAAACAAAGAAAAAACTTCAATAAAAGAAATGAAAAGAATAAGCAAAACCGACTAATTAGGTACATGGACCATTTTTTTTTTTTGTTATTATCTTGATCATTGCAACTGACTCTGCCATGAAATACCTACCACATGACTGACCCTCCCTATGTTGTTACGAAACAGAAATAACTACCGCATGTTTAATGATGATGTTGAAGTGTATAATTGCTTCGTCCTTTTTCTTTACTTATTTTAAATCTGTCAAAAATCAATATTTCCCGAGATTTCACTTGTTGTCTTTGATTTCAATTGTTGTCTTTCAGGGGCAGTCCGGGCACAAGGTCAAACCATGCTTGATTTTTTTAAACCAAAGAATGTTGTAGTTGGTGCCAGAAGGTATGGAATATTTCTAATTTCTATACTTAATTGAATATTATCATTGTTATAAAACAAGTTCTTTTCTTTTACCCTTGATTGGGTGATCATTGTATTGCTTGAAGTGTACTAAATTATTTTATGTTGCCAAGTTTAAGAGTTATTTATTTATCTATAATTGTTAATAGTTTTTGTGTTTTGGTAGTGCAGGAATAGGAGTGGGATGCGGTAAGCAAAACAATGGCACAAAGGCTTGGTAACACTGAGTCTTCCTTTTTTACATAGATTTGTGAAGACTGCTTGTAGCCTTTGACACCTACTTGACAAGGACAGTTCAGACTTTCACACACTCTTCATTTAGAGATTTTGTGTACTGGTTTTTAATTTATTGATGATTTAGAACTATGAAATTTCTAATTGGCTGATTTTTCACCCGATCCATCATCCATGACCAAAAACAGTTGGATCAAAGGTTGGGCTGAAAAGAATTAGTATTATTGGAGGTATAAAGTTTTGCATTGTAATATTATTCATTATGAAATATTTCCTAAAGGAGAAATTGAATATAATCTTGTTGAGTTGTTATCTCCTTTTATTTAGTTATAGGTTGCAAGATAGAAGTATTTTTTTCTCTGTCCAGTAAATTTTTTTTTCTTACTATTCTTTCATTTTAAACTTGTAGATTGGTGTTGAAATAAACACACTTGCTGTTGAAGAGGACTAACACTTCTGTGTTGCCTACTTTGCTTGACTTCTATGTTGCCTACTTTGCTTGATTTCAGGCATTTAAAACTTTTCTTTCAAGTAAGAAGTTTAAGTTTAGGCATTTTTTGCTGTGTTAGATTTGTTATAAATTTTTTTTATTTTTTTTTTATTTATTTATTTATTTTTTTTTTTTTTTTTTATGAAATGTCTGATACAGTTGTAAATTAGTGTGCAAATGCTAGTTAGATGATTTCGTATAATTGTGATATTTTGTTATTTAGTGAAATGGTTGATATGGTTTGATTAATTGTTAGAATCATGATTGTTGAATATTATTTGCTAGCGTGAAAAAGAAAATATTAAAAAAAATAACCATTCCACAATATTAACATGCAATAAGCATTCCACACAAAGCAAAACAAAAAACAAAATCAACACCATCGGGTCAAAACCGATGGTAAACAGGCATTGGCGCCGCTGGACTAAAAAATCAACACCATCTGGTCAAACCGATGGTGAAAATGAATTAACGATGTTAGTCAAATATTTTAACAATGGCTGTTTAGTTTTCAACCGATGGTAAATGAATTAATGCCATTTGTTTTCAATCAATGGCAAATGTATATACATTTTTTATGGAGCGATATGCATCGGATCAAAAACATATGTTAAAGTTTAATTCTAATCGATGACAAAAGATCTTACTGTAGTATTGTCCCCTGTTAAATTTCTTTTAGTTACCAATTAATATTTTACAACAGTTAAAATTTTCTAGGTGCAAATTCATAAATTATAATACTTGTTATGAGAAGGGTTCAAATGCCTCCATTTTTTGCACCTCCACTATATGTTCATTTTTAAAAACTTAAATAACTCAAAATTTAAAACTTAAAAGTCAAAATAAAACCGTTAGATGTGATATATATTATTTTCTCTATGCGCTCATAAAATATTATCACATTTCAATTTTGTTTTTATGTGAATAAATAAGTTGAAAAATCAACATCTAGAAATTATTCACATTAGTATGTTTTTTACAAGTTCTTGATGACAATCAAAACAAAATTAAAATGTCATAATTTTTTACACATGCATAGATAAAATGATGTATATCATATCCAATGGTTTTATTTTAACTTCTGAGTTTTAAATTTTGAGTTATTAAAGTTTTTAAAAATGAAGGCATGATGAAGGCACAAAAAATGGAGGCATTTGAACCCTCCTCACTTGTTATATTGTATAAATCAAAATTTTTAACGTGTTTTGGGACTCGAAATATTTCGAGTTCGGCTAGTATGACATTGGTATCATATGACACTAACTTCAAAATTGATTGAATACACTTCAAACGATTAATCCAGACCGTTCAAACCGATTTACTTTATGAGAGATGTGTTTACATGCAATTTTTTTTTTATAATTTCGAGTTATTTTAGTATCAAATCAAGTGGTAAAAATATTGAAAAATGAATGTATTAAAATTAACTAAAAAACTCACTCGTTGACCGCTTGACTTGATACTAAATACATTAAAAAATTTATAAATTTGCATGTAAACACACAATTAGTGAAGTAGATTGGTTGGAATGGTTTGAATTCGCTGTTTGTAGTTGATTCGATAAATTTTAGAATTGATGTTATATAAACTTAAATAACATCAATGTTAACCCGACTCCTTGATTTCATAGCTCTGTTTGGAACCAATTTAAAATAGTGACACACTATTCAAAATCAATAGTGCAATATAATTCAACCATCAATTCGTGGGCCATCAATTCATATAACCCATTGAATCATACCAGTTACTGGTCAAATTTAGGTGCGTGGAGAGTCTTAATCTGACTCTTTTTTTTTTCTTTTCAGATTCAATTTTTTTTACATATTGTGCTCTCTTCTCTCCAACACGTTCAATCGAACTTATTTTTATATTCTACACAGCTTTCTTCTGATCAAATAGATTTAAATTTAAATGTTATTTTCATAATGCACATCTAATTTAAAGATAAATTTATTTTCTACATCAAATAAATTTAAATGTTGTTTACATTTTTTTTTCAACCATATGATAAATTTCTTCCTTTGGTTGATATTTTGTTTTTATATTTTAATATTGTTAATTAGTATTTGTATCATAAATGTCATATTAGCTCAATTTTCGACAATTATTTGTTTTGTATTCATATTTGAATTTGTATTTTGAATTATCCACTCCATACACACACACACATATATAGGGCACAGCTAAATTGCTGCCAACAGCAAATTAGCCATGCCCTATATATATAA